>CM076578.1:903565258-903795271 GCA_034641835.2 Pinus albicaulis | reverse complement strand
TACTGGATGTGTGCGCGGAGATCCCTAGTCCCGCAGTGTGTAGACCCCGCTGGCTGTGTGCGCGGGTTGTGACTTGGGTTTGTAACTTAGTTTTGGATGATTAATGACTGCGTAATCTGTTGAAGTATCTATGTGTTACCTGAACTAGCTACGTGTAGTATTGAAGTATCTCTATGTTATCTAAACTAGCTATGATTGTGTCTGTGTTATCTGAATTAGCTGCGATTGTGTTATTATGTGATGATAATTCTGTTGGGTATGTGTTATATTCTTTCCACGATTGGCCCCACGCGCTGTATGTTGCGTCGGGCGTAGCTAGGGGGTCACGAGGGGCGAATCAGTCCCCACCGTTGGGGTCCGGGGCAGCGCCCCGACCAAAATTTGTTTTTTGTGCAGACCCACTCATAGGCGGATCCGCCCATGGTTTTGTGCATGGTTTTGCACATGGTTTTGGGGTTCGATGGTTTTCGGCCCCTGGTATTTTTGTAGATCCGGTCAAGGGAACTACGGTTATGTTCTAATCCAGGGTTAATTGATTGGGGTTTATGTATGCTCCGGCATGTATATATATGTGTTGTAACACCAAAAGGAATATAATGAAAAATCAAGCTGGTCGTCCCGATTTGGGATCCAGGGGAAAATCTCTGTGTTTATCTGTTTTATGTTTTATGCTCTTGCTATTGTTTATTTTATGTTATAAGAATCGTGTGTAGATATTTATGTTCAGGGTTAAAACCTACATTTGGTATCGGAGCTATTTCGGCTTCAAGGGGACGCCTTTGTTGTTGAGGGTTTTTTGCTCGGGCCTGTGGTAGACCCTGTGCAGTGGGAGATCTGCGGGATCGATTCTTGCGGTGAAAGAATATGGCAAGCGGCGGAAAGATAGAGATCGAGAAATTTAATGGTCAGAGTTTTGAGTTGTGGAAGCTCAAGATGGAGGATCTGCTGGTGGATAAAGATCAGTGGATCGCGGTAGATCTAGGTACTAAACCAACGAAAATGTCAGATGAAGACTAGAAGAAACTGGATCGGAAGGCTAAGAGCACAATACGGTTGTGTGTCTCAGATTCAGTATTGTTGAATGTATCTGGGGAAGCTACGGCGAAGAATTTGTGGGAAAAACTTGGGACTTTGTACTAATCTAAGTCTCTGGTGAATAAGTTGTTCCTGCGGAAAAAGTTGTATAACTTGAGGATGAAGGATGGAGACTCAGTGACAGAGCATCTGAACGCCTTCAATATCAGTAAGTCGACGAAGCCGTTCGTTGATACAAAAAATCTCAGATGAAGATAAGTGCATCAGTTTGTTGTGTTCTCTACCAGACTCGTGGGACAGTCTAGTTATTGCAATAGGTAGGAATACAACTACCTTGAATTTGATGACATTGTCTCACCATTGCCTGAGAAATGAGACAGAGAAATATGGAGGGTCGGAATGGAGATGCCTTATCTGTACGAGGAAGGTCCCAAAACAGAAACAAGAATAAGGTTTCGAGTGGGAGATCCAAATCTAGAGGGAGATCTAAATCTCCTGGAAAGTTTGTAAAGGTATGTTGGAAATGCGGAAAGGAAGGACACTACAAAAAGGACTGCCGATCTAAAGCTCTTGAGAAAGGAAAAGGATCTGATGATGCTCCTTCTGCAGAGGCAAAAACCACCTCGGATGAAGGTGGGGATGTGTATTTGGCTTCTTCTTCAAATACACACGTAAATCATGAGTCATGGTTGAATTGACTCGTGTGCATCCTTTCGTACTTCACTCCCATAGGAGTGGTTCTACGAGTATGAGAAATATGATGGTGGTGATGTCTTCTTAGGGATGACAGGAGGGCCGAATCATCGGACGTGGAAAGGTCAAGCTAAAGCTGCAAGGTGGAAGGATTAGAACACTTCCGGGTGTTCTGCATATTCCTGCATTAGCCAGAAATCTGATTTCTGTAAGCAAGATGGATGATGCAGGTGTAAAAACAGTGTTCGAGAAAGATGCCTGCAAGATGGTTCGGGGAGCACTGGTATTAATGCGGGGAGTTCGGACCGGAACTCTGTACAAGCTACAAGGTAGCACTGTTATTGATGGGTGTAACAGTTCTGTGGTTCCTGAAAGTGGGACGGAAAGTCTAGCTGTCTCTGGAGAAAAGACCATGCTATGGCATCAAAGGCTTGGACATATTGGAGAGAAGGGCCTACGGATACTGCATAGAGATGGTATGGTAGAAGGTATGTCTAATTGTTCTCTGGATTTCGATTTCTGTGAACATTGTGTATATGGGAAGCAGAATCGGGTGAGTTTTCCTTCTGGTCTGGGCAAAATGGATTAAGTGGACAACAAGTTGGTGAAAGACAAGGAATTTCAAGTGTAACTAGTTAATAGCAGACAATAAACATGTAATAGCAAACCATTAATCATGCTAAGTATAACTATAAGCTAATTAACACATAGAAATCAAACATTCCAGCCATACATAGAGGTATAAGACCCTCTAACTTCTGGAAATGGCTATCAGACTTTGGGGAAAACATATAAGACAAACTAACAACTCATAAACTATGCCGGAACGCCTAACCATAGTCTCTAAGTCATTGGGCACTTGGAAAAATAAGTTTTCATAGTTTTAGGCAAAGGGCTAGATCGGGACTAGGCCTCCTTGGTTCAACAAGATGATCAACAAATCAGTCAAAGAGAAAGTTTTATGGACAGAACTATGGGCAGCTTGTAGGTAGGTAGGGCAAACCATACATCCTACTTAACATACATAGAACCGATGAATAAAACTTAGCAACAATACCTTAGGTTACTAAAGAGCAGCTAAGAATTCTTTAGCATAACTAAGGGAGAAGAAAACATCAAGCTATGAAGATTCAGGGATTTTGAGGTGCCTCCATGGGCATATCTCAAAACCTATCTTTACTGATCTATAGCAGCAAGAAATATGTAATATGAATGAGAACTAGGAGACAAAACACATTAAGAAGCACTATACCATTCTACCATGACAAGGAATCCATCAACAAGCCTTCACCATTCCTCAAAAGCATCCAAGAGGCAGTCCAAAATCATAACTCAAGTGTATTCTTCAAAGCTCATATGACCAATGCATTAATTCTTCTCGCAAGTTCAGCCTCTGATTTACAATGAGAACCATGGAATAAATAGGCTTGAGGAAGGAAAACCTCATGGAGCAACTAGCTATCCCATTGGCCAAGTCAAAATATCTAAACTTGTCCTTGAGGCTTTGCAAAGCCCAAGGCACAAATATCCCATAAAATATCTAAAAAACTGCTAAAAACGGAAATTATATTGACTTTACATGATTTCCCCATGATAAAAATAGCTTAACGCACATTTGGGAAAAGCAGATTTTTGGAGTTCAAAAATTACAAAAATACTTCATATTTATGCCTGAAAAATGTCCCCTGACTTGTTGAAGGCAAATGGCAGCCTTCCCGGTGTCGAAATGAGGCTCATGATGGCTCGTTGGAAATCTCTCTATGTCTTCTTTCCAACGCAAGTTGAATCACCTCAATCTGATCTCTGAAAGTCCCTCAAAACTGCACCTGTGTGAAAAAACCCAGAAAATAGCAGGCTGCTGATATGGCGGGCAGAATGTGCAAAATGAGGCTGTTTTTCGCCAATTTGAGGGGGCGAATGATCTTCAAATGTCCTGAAAATTGCTGGAGACCTGCTCATGGAATTATGGCATCCATTGGTATCATCCTCCTCCCTTGACAACTCATCAAACTGAAATGGCGAATTTATGAGTTTTTGGCAAAAAACCCAAAAATGCCAAAAAACAAAAAGTTTCCGAAACAGGCCCAAAATTGGCATGCATGACCCTCAAGGGTCCATAGAAACATGCTCCGAAGATGAAGCCAAAATATCAAGGGCTGATATGCTTTTTGCTTCTTTCCGTGCTAGGCGCCTCTCCTTCAACTTCTTCAATTTTTCTTGTGCTACCTTCAATTTTCGCCTGGAAAATTGATTTAGCTTCTGAAAGTGAAGAGTCCTCTTTCTCTGCAGCTCAAGATCCCTATTTTCCTTCTCAAGCTTTAATTCCAAATGCTGGTTGGCTCTCTCAAGCCATGCTTCCTTGTTTTCCTCAATTTCCTGCTCAAAGAGGGCAGTGAGAGGAAAGGCTTCGAATTGAGCTTGTTCTTCTGCTCTCTGTTTCTCCAAGGCTCTTCTAAGCCCGATGGTCCTAGGCCTCTTCCGCCTAGGCTGGTCTTCCTCCTTTTCATCATCAAACTCGCCAATGAGCTCTTCAATTCTTACTTGCGCCTTTTCTGCCTCTTTCTTATACTTGATCGCCCTTGCCTCATGAATGGCTGCATGATACTTCATTTGTTTGTTTTCAACCTCCAAGAAGTGGTTGAAATTCCTCCCCCTTTGAAGATATTCTTGTAACACCTCAATTTTCCCTTCTTTGTGAATGAGGAGGTTTTCAAGGAGGCGGGCCTCATTGTCACTATCATCACTTTGGATAGGGATAATAGCTAATTCACCTCCATGCTTTGCACTTTCTCCAATTTTACTTTTGCCTTTGAAAGCTAATCTGGCGCTTTTTCTCCTTGGCAAGCTAGAAGTTGTCATTTTGGGCAATTTCCTCTTTCTAGGAACAGTTTTGGTCACTATCAAGGAGGCAGCTTCAGCTTGCTGTCCTTCCTCAACATCCTGTCCATCTTGTGGCTCAAAAGGCGCTTCAATTGTTTGCTCAACCTGCTGCTCTTCAATTTCTGTCTGCTGTTGTTCCTCTTCCGGTACTTGCTGCTGTTCATCAACCTGTAGCTGCTGTTGTTCATCAACCTGTAGCTGCTGCTGATCTTCAAACTCTGGCTGCTGTTGCTCACTAATCTCCAACTGCTGCTGTCCCTCAAAATCTGGCTGCTGCTGCTCACTACCTTCTTTTTCTCCCTGTGGTTCACTGCCCTCTCCTTCTCCCTGTTCACTTGGCTGCCCAATGGTCATCTTGAGTTTTAGGGGTAGGCCTACTAGATAAAGGCACTGGGCGATGGACAGGCTGAGTAGGAGACACATGAACAGGAGGGACAGTGGCGAAATCTGCATGGCTAGTGAATGAATCCCATGAAACCCCTTTCTTCTCCAGCTGGTGTAAGAAGATAATCTTGATCAAGGAATGATGAAAGAGAGAAGGGATTTGCTGAGGTGGAGCCTTCTTTTGGATAGTAGCTTCCATTTTCTCTATGCTTTTGGACAAAAAGTATGGAAGGTTTAACTGCCTGCTTCTGGTAAAATGCATCAACAAGCGGACATGATAGGCAAAAATTTGACTAAACCTCCCTTCACAAGTGAAATATCTCATTATGGCTTTCATCAGCGGAGCATAACTGTCAAGAAGATAGGAGAAAGGGAAAATAGCAGTGATGGTTTCCCTATGTTTAGGTTTGATGAAAGGTTTATAATCCTCCAGATCAAGATGAGCTTGTTTAAACCACTTTTCACCATGATACGGGATCTTGGTAGCCTTGGATACATACCTTGGAGAGATTTTGAAGTCAAGACCTGCTAACTGGAAGTGTTTGTCCTTGAATCTCAAAGTGCACAAATGTGCAAGTGGCGAGAAACTCTTGACTTCTTCTATCCTCTGACAGAAATCAAGACAGCCTACTTCATGGAAATTGAAAAGCACTGATGGGTGAGCATTGATTTCTTCTATGGAGATAGGCTCATATCTCTTATGTGGACCGCTCTTGTGATCTCGTTTTGGAGGCATTTTGACTTTGACCAAACTTTGGAAGAGGCAAACTGCCTTTACTGTATGAACAATGCTCTGCTTGTTTGAAACTGGCCACTACACTGTTTGGACAGATATGGACCCTGTGGTGTTGAATAAAATGCAACAATGTTTCTTGGAATAAGCCACCTCTGCACTTATTAAAAACAACCTTTCAACTCTGTATGCACTTCAGCCATGCAAACTTTTTAACAATGATACCATGTGTAAAAGATGGGATAACCGCTTTGTAGATTCCCTGTGCACAGTTTTGAACAATCACCCCTCTTGTGATTTGGTTAGGCCAACCTGTATGTGTTTAGGAAAACACCTTTCACTTGTGAATTTTGAGAAATCAATCACCACCTTTGTACCTATGGCTTCAATGTTAAACTCGATCATCAACAACGATGCCTTCTAGAAAATGGCCCTATTCACCTTCAGAAAATCCCTGTTAACAAATCTTCAACATGATACAATATGGTTTTTGTAAAGGTAGACCCAAGTTAGATGTAAAATCAATGCACAGTGTTTTAAGAAATACACTCTCTGCTTGTGAGTTTAAAAAGTCCACCAACACCTCTATACCCCTGCCTCCAATGTTTAACTTCTTATCAACAAACTCTGCCTTTTTAATGTGCTGTCACCTTGGGAAACTCTCTGTCAACAAATCTTCAGAATGATACAATACAGTGCAAGGAAAAGGCATACCTAGTTTAGGTGTAAAATCAATGCATAGTGCTTTTAGGGAAAACCACCTCTTTACTTGTGAATTTCAAAGTCAACACTACACCTGTACCTCTGTCTCAATGTTAAAAGCAATCACCAACAACTCTGCCCTTTAGAAAGTGGCCCTTTTCATTTGTGAAATTTTAAGAAATTACGCACTACTTTTGTACCTCTGCCTTCAATGTCAAAATTTAACCATCAACAACCTCTGTCCTTCAATATGCTGTTCACCTTTGGAAACTCTTTATTAACAAATTCACAGTGGGAGAATACAAAGGCAATCTGCTTAAGTAGTGTGCTGTGAGAAAATGCCACTGATTACTCTGTTTTTAAAGTCTTTGATGTCAACCTAAACACAAAAACTCCTTGTTCAAGGAGGCTTTCAAACATCTAACAATTCTGTCCTGTGCAGGTGTGCCCACTTTCCACTATTTGCATCTCAAGCAAATCACCACACATATGCTAAGAATGTCAATACACATGTTTGGGGTGATAATGACAGAGTTTTTTTAGAAGACCACAAGCCTTTAGGTTGAAACTATGTGAGCTTTCCTTTTCAAAGAAAATATGTCACAATTCCTTCCACTGGTTGCATTTCACTGCTTTGACAATGTGGCAATGTCTGGAGGACTGTGAGGACAGTTTTCTCTTTTAAGACTAAACCCTGTCTTTTCATAACAAATTTTTCTTCTAATCAAAACACAAATATTTACAAGACAACTAGGAAAACCCCGTATCTCTATGTGTGCTCTGGACAATAGGTGTTGCTATCATATTGCAATAGTTCAGTTTACTGTGTAGAAAGGCTGCTTTTGTTTTTAACAATAATGGCAAGGTCCGGGGTTTTAAACCTTATTGTCCTTTATCAAAACCTTGAAATTTGATGGGGGAGCATATAAAATACCTCGAACTTTGATGAACATCCGCTTTTGAAAGCTGAAACAATGTTGGGGACTCTGGACAGCTGCGCGGCAACCTTTGAAGAAAACCCGTCGCGCAGCAAGTGTTTGTCGGGTCGGCCTGTCGTGTGGTCGGGCGGCCTTGTACAGGCACGTCGCGCCAACGTACAGGCACGTCGCACCGACAAAGAGCCCTGTGCAAAATTCCGCCCAAGCACGTCGCGCTGCCTCTGCACAGTGTATACTTGTGAATTTTCGACCGGATTTTCTCGCCTTGGTGCTAGAGAGGCGCGGGCTCTTCTTCAGTTTTTTGGAAATGAAAACTTTACACCATACTTACCCTTTGATGCTATGTCACCATAACTCTCCAACGGTCATTTAACCTTTTGGAATTAACATTGATCTTTAACTCTGTTTGTTTTTTTTTAAACAGTGGGTTTGTTATTTGAATATATATACCCGCACATTGATTCTGACCCCGAGCTCTGAACTTTGACCAATCAAGTCGACCAACTCCACCACTTCTGCTACGGTGTTTTAATAGCACAGGTAATTTGTCACTTTGCTTTGACAACTCTTGGTCTTCGGAAACTTCTTCATCTTTTACCTATAGTGGGTTTTCAAATCTCTGCTTGTAGGTGTAGTATACAATACCCTTTTTCCCTCCAAATAAAGGTTGTGCTTCATCTTTTTAAACTATCCAACAATGATCACGGTGAAAGACCTTTGGAACATAGTGAATAATAACTTTAAAAATCTTCTTGGTGACATGGTTCTAAGGTTGCAATACGGGTCCTTTTCCTTCTGCGATTACGTACTTTACATCGCCTTTGGAATGATGACCATTGTGTCTGTTTTAGGATATATAAACAGTGGCAACTCATCAAAACCAAATTCTTCTTGGTGATTGTTGTGTTATTCAACATAAGATGGCCTGTGTTCTTTCAAAGTGTTTGATGATTGCTGCTTCTAGGTGATTCACAAGCTTCCCTTGGGACTGTAAGTGTGTTCTTTTGATGGCTTGCTTTCACACTCTACTTCACTGTTTACTCAAAAGGACCTTCTTTAGGCTACTGTGCAAGTAATAGTGAGATGCCTTTAACCATTTCTCTAAAGCAACTGCTCCTTTTGGTATCAATAGCATACATTATTCATAACATTTCCTTCTTTCCACTATAGGTACAGTCTGACAGATAGCTTTTTGAAGAGGGAAATCAATACCTTTGCATCATAAACAATAACACTTACCTGTGCAATGACTCCTATTCAGTTTTTTGGTATCCTTCCATTATATTTTATATCAATCAGCTTCAGCAACTTGCAATGGCTTTGGCCCTCTACTCATGCATGGAGGAGGCTCTTCATCAGGTAAGGTATCCGAAGGCTTTTTTTTACCACTATGTTTGACACAGCCTTTCTCTGAATGTGGTGGTAAGTAAACCATTTGAACAACATCAATCTAGGCATCACTACTTGCAAGCATCACTGTGTTTTAGAAGGAACCCTAGCCACAGTGACACTGTTCTAAGGTTGCTGAGATATTTATCATTTGGCTTGTTCATCTCATGACCTGTTACTTGACAAAAAATCTTTGTGACTATGAAGGTCAGTGCTTTTTGAAAAGCCAAGGGCTTTCTTTCTGCCTGTGTAATGGCATTGGTTAACAGCATCTATTCCATTTGATCTTGGACAAAACAGGCTTCTTATGATTTGGATGTTTACTGATGACAGGCCCTTCTAAAGTTCAACAATTCATATGATTTGCAAGTTTGAAATGAGCTCCTTTATCAGACCAAACTCCCCTTTCCTTTGAGCTAGCATATTTCAACTATATTCCTGTTATGATCATCAATTACATCCATAAAACCTGAAGATATTGTTTCATTGTTTCAGTAAAGGCAAACCTGGACTTTTGCAACCTTCTGAGTCAATGCTGGCCCGCGCCCTCTGCTTGTGGATGAAGGAGGTGCCCTAACCCTCTGCTTGTAAATGAAGGAGGTTCTGGGCCTTGAAAATTTACCAGTTTGCTGAGACAGTGGTGACCTTTTCTTACTGTGATTTTCATGCTGAAAAGAGCTGTAAAGTCCAGATGAGTAGCTTTCTGTTTTGCAGACATATCTAAAGGCTCAAGTTACACTTAGAAGCAGCTGTTCCTCTAACTGTAAACTCAAACATTTACTCCATGAGATGAAATATATTTCCTGTCTTTGTAGAACCATAGAAAACTGTGAAAAACCTAATAGTCAGCTTGAGATTGGATTTTATGCAGTGCTGAGATCTAGGGGGGTATGAGTGGCGCGACTTAAGGCTGCTTGTCAATTTCATTTGCAAAGTAAGAGGTCAGTCATGGTAGGCCTGTAGCAGATGGAGGCTTTTTGGCTTTTTGATGATTGCCAAGGGTGAAATGTCTTAAAGCGCCACTTCCTAACATAGGGGAGACTTTTGAAACAGATGTGGATTGGCCTTTTAAAGGTGATGGGAAGATCAAGAAGGCTGAAGCTAGGTAGGCTTGTGACCATGAGGTTTTGACTTCGCCAGAGGTGGACTGAATAGATAGAAGGGCAAAAAAAAAGTTTTGGGAGGGTTTTCTGGATGACATATTGACATAAGGAAATGAGTTTCTAGAAAACTCAGCTGTAGATATAGTCATCACTAACATGTAAAAAATACTGATGGCTAACAGTGGCTCCATTTGGGGAGGGCAGCTCCTCGTCAGGAGGTGTCCAGAATTCAGATTTTTGGCTTATGAAGACCATTGCCTTATCCATTGGCGCAAAATTTACCCTTCTCTTGATGTTATTTCTGAAAAATGACAGCATGGTTAACATCAATGATACTTCTACCTACCCCACTATCTTTCCTAACATTTTTTCTTCTCTTTGGCGCATTTGAACTAGCAGCCTTTTGACAATGCATATTTTTCTTTTTGCAAAATGAACCTATCTACTTCTACTCTTATATCTGTCGGGAGTTCAGATTAAGCTGATGAACTCCTTCATTTCTCTACCTATGCTAGATCAACTGTCAAGATTAAGCAGTTTGACAGGATTTCATTCTCTAATCTACAACATGAAATTCAAAAATGATCAAATCAGGATTAGGCAGTCTGATTTGTCATGCATTTGCGGCATAAAAGACAAGCTGCACACAAATGTTATTTTGCAATAAAAGGAAACTAGACAAGCGGGGTTTAAGATGTACAATGTGTTTTTCATCCCTCGCTTCTCTCTTTGGTTCTGTTTTAGGCATGTGGAACCAGAATCTCTCCCTAATCTAAGCTCTGTGATAAGTCAATCTTACACAATGTTGACTATCTTGGCACTCACTAACTTATCGGCAAATAAATTTAAACATGCTCAGCTATGATTAGGCTAGATAGCTGAACAAGACATTGAAGTACTAGTAGCGGCATTTAGACTTGCTCGCTTTCCGAAAGACTATTTTCTTGGAACATGGGGCCTTTGTTCTATCTTCACTTGCCCTCTTTTCTGCTTTTTACTGTTTTTGACTTTCCTATCTTTTACTGTTTTTGATTTTTCTATTTTTTTCAATATTTCAAACAATGGTATGTACAATGACTGAAAGTGTTTCAAACTCAAAAATCTTGGAAATGACGGAATTTCAGCATCTTATCCTCGTAAGGATCTCCTCTCACCCTTGGCCCACTTAACTCTTGAAAAGAAAAATTTGGGAAATTTTCTCTCTCTAACATGACATAGGGATTCATGCAAGAATCTCTAAACAACCCAGTATCCTCCCTCTGTACCTCTCTGAATATCTGATTTCCACTCCTTTCCTTACGGTATGCTTTCTTCAGGTAATGTATGTACTCTTGATAATTCTTGAAATAGATAGTGACATCATCAAGGTATGCAAAAACACAGAAATTTAAAACTGGGAACATGGCCTTCATGAACAGATTTCTGATATTGGGTGGTTTAGCAATTTTGAACTTGAAATCAGATTTACCTCCCGCAAACTGGAAAAAATCTTTAAGTTGTCTACTTTGCAAAGGAATCTGATGATTATGATCTGAAAGATGATCTTGTAAGAATACATGATTAGAAACATTTTCAATTGGTGAATCATGATCTTGAGTAGAAAAAACCTGATTTTTTTTATATGGAGATGCAGTATTATTTCTAAAATCAAAGAAAATTCTATGGCCACTAGTTTTCTCCTTGATCATTTCAGTTTGTCTCAGTTTGCTGTGTTTGCTTTTGTTAAAGTTGTTCTTTGAGGAAAAGGTAGTGATACAATGTTTTCCCTTGTTTTTTCTGTAGAAATTAGTATTTTGCATGAGATTCCGGATTTTAGCATTTCTAAGTTCTTCATGAAAGGATAAAATCTGAGCTAATTTCAATAGTTCAGGTATGCTGGGATCATAACTGTCATTCTTGCTCATAAGAAGTTCATCTGGCATTTTCTCAAGATGTTGAGCTACTGAGGTTATGGTCAAAGTTTTATTTGCAGTAGGAGGGTCACATGATGGTAAATCTTTGAGGTATGGTAGAAACATTAAACTTCCTTTCTCTCGGGTTCCGAATAGGTTTATGATGTGTAGGTCTTCTAAAGCTTTTAACCGGAAGAAATTTCCACAAGTTACTGCTGGTGTTTGACTAAAGCTAGAGCAATTTTCTTGATAGTACATGAGGGTTTGTGCTTCTTGCTCTAATCCTACTTTGGAGAGGGTAAACTTACTTTCCTCAAGAGACAGCTGTTCATGATCATGGTAGTTTTGAGTGTCCAGTTCATCATAAGGTACCAGGGACAACAGATGTGGTGGATCTAAGTCTTTATCAGTTTCTTCTGACTCTTCTTCCATGTTTACATCAATATGCATAATGAAAGAGTTTAGGTCGGACCGCAAAGAACACATTGGAATGTTATCTGGCCTATCTTGACTGTTGATCATGTATTTCATGTGTGATTCGCGGTACAGTATTCTGGTCTGACCAAACACAGGAATGGTGGCATATGACATGTCTAGTTGGATGTTCCCTTGGAGTTTGGCTCCCCAAGATCGGGATAGGAGCATCCCGTACTTGGGAGGAATGTCTGCCACTACTATATCCATGATAAGATGTTTCGCGGGTATTTGGGCCAGACTAAAACAAAGGTCTTTGATCAAACCCAGGCATTGGACTCTGCTTGAATCAAATGAATACAAGTCTTTGTATGGTCTTGTGATTTCCAAGCCTAATCCCTCCATTACTACCTTCGGCATAAGATTATGCGAGGCGCCGGATTCTAGCATGGCATTATGGAGGATTTGGTTGTGGATGTTTAGGCTAATGTAAAATGGAAGAGTGACTCCCTCTTGGAATTTTCCTTCTACCTTTGGACCAAACAATACTTCAGGAATGTCATCAGTGAGATTAACAGTGTTCGCATCATTCCCTAAATTTAAGACTTTTAGTACTTGGGATTTATAAGAGTTTTGGGCAATGAGTTCAGTAAGAGGCATGGTGATTTTGATCTTAGCGATCTCGCCTTCGAAGCTAAAAGGCATTTGAAGTTTAGATATGTTTGTTTCAGCTTTTTCAGCTAAGACCTTGTCTATGTTCTGAGTTTGTTGACCTTGTTTAGGGGTTTTGTTTGCCATAGTTGTTTTGGTGACCTTTGTAGAAGTATCGGGAGTATCTGAGAGAGGACTAGTTTGGGTAACTTTAGCTTGGCTTTGGTCAGTCTTTTCAACCTTGATTTTGTCACTGCTTGATGCTTTTTTGAGGATGGTATCTGGAGCTTTAGCAGTATCAGAGTTACCTTTCTTGACATTATCTTGGTTTCTTTTGCTTCTAAGGTCATATTGCCTGTGGGCTTCTACAATAGCATTTTGAAACTCTATGGCAGGGTCATCAAGATCTTCATAATTGGTCTCATCTTGATCATGCGAAAAGAAGGCTTGTTCTTCTTTGGTGAGGTACACCTCACCTTCATTGTCAGACCCTATGAGGTTTAAATGATGTTCATCAAGAGGTTCTGAGTCCCTATCATCTTCTTCCACATAGTTTTCATTGAATGGTGGCCTGATCTGTTGGTCATTATCCCTTGGTCTGTTTTGGGGCTGCTCCCTCCTAAAGTTTTGGTTTCGGTTTCTGATTGGAAGGTTTGGCTGGTTGTCCCTAACAGGAGTTTTTTCATTGATCTTTTCCCACATTTTAGCCATGGATTTGACTAAGTCATCTATTCTGGGATCTAGGGAAGGTGATGAAGTGGAAACCTCATCTCTATATGTGACCTTTCTTTCTGATCTAGTTCTAGCCCTTTTTTCAGCTAAGTTGGCATCTGCTTTTATGGCTATTTGTTGCATTTCCTCCAAGGTAGGGGGATCCTTATCTCTCAGATGATATGTCATGTCTGGATCAAAACCCTCAGGAAATTTTGCCAAAGCTAAACCAAGTGGAGGTTTGAAATGAGGTGGAAGGGAGTTATATACACTGTTGAACCTAGTACAGTAAGCTTGGACACTTTCCCCATTTTCTCGTTTTAGGCTGTTATATTCTGACAGGATTTGAATGGGGTTTCTTCGGATTTCCCACCTGTTTCTGAAAACTTGATGTAGTTCTGGGATATCATGGATATTGTTTGGAGCTAAGCTTTTGAACCATGCTTTGGGTTCACCACCAAGACTTTGGGCGAATATTCTCATTCTGACAGTCTCGTCTTGTACCTCTAGGTATTCATAAGCATCAGTCATCCTACTTATATGCTGTTGAGGTGTAGTGGTGTCTTCTCCAGTAAAGTGTGGGATTTTGTCTTGATATTTATTTGGGAGAGGAGCCAAAGGCGGTGGTAACACCAAAGGTGCGTACCAGGCTGCCATGACGGGAGCTAATGGATGATGTACAAGATGAGGACTAGTAGGCTGAGATGAGGTGGTTTGAACAGTGGTGGTTTGACCAAGTGTGGCGGATGAACTTGGACTAGTGATCTGGTTTTGAGCAGATCTGGGATGATAGGAGCCAAACTGATAAAGAAGCTGGAAATCAGGAGGAGTAGTGGGTGAAGCTTCTCTAATAGGACTCTGTGGTGGGTTTAGGGGTTCAAGATCGTCGAAGTTTATCTTACTATATGATTTGCTTCTGGGAAGAGTTTGTGATGACTCTAATTCAAAAGGTGAATCTAGTAGGATAGTGCGATGTTTCGGTACAGATCTTGTTCTACGGGTGAATCTACCAGAAGCTAGATGATCAGTTTCATAAGCTTGCCACAGAATCTTCTCTGGGTCATCTACTATGATAGGGGGATTTGGGTCTGGATGGGATCTGGTATTGATTCTTCGGGAAGCCAGATTTTAGATCCAGAGTTTAAAGAGAATGGTATTGGTGAATGTTCTGGATGAATGGTTTTTTTCTAAGTTTTACTAAGGTGAAGGATGGTCAAAATAAAAGGGATGGATTAGTGGAGTCGCCAGGTGGAACTGGGTTGCTATTGTGAAGATAGCTATGGTCCACCACCAGTAACTAAACTGAGAATGTTTTTGGATTTTCTGAGTTTTATGTGCAGCCTATGGTTTGTTAAAGTATCCTAGACTTGTTTCAACACTTTGCTAGGGTGATGAGAACAAAAAGAGTTTACTCTAAAAAATGGGTCTAGGGACTACTTGCTTGTTTATGGTACCTAAAGGACTAAAGAGTCTATAAGAGTTTGCTGGACTATTATGTACTCAATGTCCCACCATCTCCCGCTATGTTAGTGAGCGATGGGATAGGTTTATCGGATAGTAGCCTAGAGTTTTGAAAAGTAGTAAGGCTTACTAGAAGTTTAGTGGAGTCGCCAGGTGGATTGTCAGTTGTTTGAGATATACTTGTATGGTCCACCACCAGTACTTGAAAAAAACCAATCTAAGGGAGTTTTTTGTGGTTTTTTCTGAGTTTTAT
This sequence comes from Pinus albicaulis, assembly GCA_034641835.2. NCBI lineage: Eukaryota > Viridiplantae > Streptophyta > Pinopsida > Pinales > Pinaceae > Pinus > Pinus albicaulis. The sequence continues at coordinate 903,780,032 of CM076578.1, read as the reverse complement.
GTGCAGCCTAGGATGTAAGAGTGTTATAAATCTGATTCATCACTTTGCTAATATGGTGAAACAAAGAGTTTACACTAAATGATTCTAGAGGCTGATGGTTTAAGTTAAAAGTTGAAGGACTAAGGAGCCTATAAAAGTTTGCTAGACTGTTATGTACTCAATAGGTCCCACCGTGATCGCCATTATGTTAGTGTGGCGATGAGGTGGCTAAATCGGATGGAATTCTAAAATTTGGCAAGGTAGTAAGGCCTACTGGAGGCTAGTGGAGTCGCCAGGTGGATTTTTAGTTGTTTTGAGGTATATGTGTATGGTCCACCACCAATACTAACAAAAACCAATCTAAGGGAGTTTTTTGGGGTTTTTCTGAGTTTTATGTAGTTCTGAGGTTTGGAAGAGTTTCCTATAACTGACTCATCATTTTGCTAGGATGGTGAGACAACCAGATTCTACTCTTCTAAGTTTTGACTGAGATTTTGAGAGTTCCTAAGGGATACCTAGGATGTTTTGACTCAACGTCCCACCGTGATCGCCATTATGTTAGGGTCCCGTGATTTGGCCGATTGGCGAGCCAAATGACGATGTAACATCAAACCAAGCTTTGGAGCCCAAGGACCTAGCCTTCCTGGACTCAGAGAGGGCTCTCTCTATTATATGCAAAAGATATCGGTGTGTTTGCTTATGGTGTTATGATATTAGGCTAGTTATGAAGTATATTTTTAGTTTTTTTGGTTTTTTAAGTTTGTGAGGGATGAAACTGATCAAATACATAAACTGGATAACAAGATGTAGATAAATTGGGCTATGGGGTCAAACAGGTCAAGGAAGCTTATGAGGTGATGATGTGAGGCTGTTGTAGGGCCGATTTGATTCACGGTAGAAGGGATCTCTGGGCAAAATGGATTAAGTGGACAACAAGTTGGTGAAAGACAAGGGATTTCAAGTGTAACTAGTTAATAGCAGACAATAAACATGTAATAGCAAACCATTAATCATGCTAAGTATAACTATAAGCTAATTAACACATAGAAATCAAACATTCCAACCATACATAGAGGTATAAGACCCTCTAACTTCGGGAAATGGCTATCAGACTTTGGGGAAAACATATAAGACAAACTAACAACTCATAAACTATGCCGGAACACCTAAACATAGTCTCTAAGTCATTGGGCACTTGGACAAATAAGTTTTCATAGTTTTAGGCAAAGGGCTAGATCGGGACTAGGCCTCCTTGGTTCAACAAAATGATCAACAAATCAGTCAAAGAGAAAGTTTTATGGACAGAACTTTGGGCAGCTGATAGGTAGGTAGGGCAAACCATACATCCTACTCAACATACATGGAACTGATGAATAAAACTTAGCAACGATACCTTAGGTTACTAAAGAGCAGCTAAGAATTCTTTAGCATAACTAAGGGAGAAGAAAACATCAAGCTATGAAGATTCAGGGATTTTGAGGTGCCTCCATGGGCATATCTCAAAATCAATCTCTACTGATCTATAGCAGCAAGAAATATGTAATATGAATGAGAACTAGAAGACAAAACACATTAAGAAGCAATATACCATTCTACCATGACAAGGAATCCATCAACAAGCCTTCACCATTCCTCAAAAGCATCCAAGAGGCAGTCCAAAAATCATAACTCAAGTGTATTCTTCAAAGCTCATATGACCAATGCATTAATTCTTCTCTCAAGTTCAGCCCCTGATTTACAATGAGAACCATGGAATAAATAGGCTTGAGGAAGGAAAACCTCATGGAGCAACTAGCTATCCCATTGGCCAAGTCAAAATATCTAAACTTGTCCTTGAGGCTTTGCAAAGCCCAAGGCACAAAATATCTCATAAAATATCTTAAAAACTGCTAAAAACGAAAATTATATTGACTTTACATGATTTTCCCATGATAAAAATAGCTTAACGCACATTTGGGAAAAGCAGATTTTTGGAGTTCAAAAATTACAAAAATACTTCATATTTATGCCTGAAAAAGGTCCCCTGAATTTCTGGATGCAAATGGAAGCCTTCCCGATGTCAAAATGAGGCTCATGATGGCTCGTTGGAAATCTCTCTGTGTCTGCTTTCCGGCGCAAGTGGAATCACCTCAATCTGATCTCTGAAAGTCCCTCAAAACTGTACCTGTGCGCAAAAACCCAGAAAATAGCAGACTGCTGATATGGCGGGCAGAATGTGCAAAATGAGGATGTTTTTCGCCATATTGAGGGGGCGAATGATCTTCAAATGCCCTGAAAATCGCTGGAGAGCTGCTCATGGAATTATGGCATCCAACGGTATCATCCTCCTCCCTTGACAAATCCTCAAACTGAAATGGCGCATTTATGAGTTTTTGGCCAAAAACCCAAAAAATGCCAAAAAACAAAAAGTTTCCGAAACAGGCCCAAAATTGGCATGCATGACCCTCAAGGGTCCATAGAAACATGCTCCGAAGCTGAAGCCAAAATATCGAGGGCTGATATGCTTTTTTCTTCTTTCCGTGCTAGGCGCCTCTCCTTCAACTTCTTCAATTTTTCTTGTGCTACCTTCAATTTTCGCCTGGCAAATTGATTTAGCTTCTGAAAGTGAAGAGTCCTTTTTCTCTGTAGCTCAAGATCCCTGTTTGCCTTCTCAAGCTTTGATTCCAAATGCTGGTTAGCTCTCTCAAGCCATGCTTCCTTGTTTTCCTCAATTTCCTGCTCAAAGAGGGCAGTGAGAGGAAAAGCTTCGAATTGAGCTTGTTCTTCTGCTCTCTGTTTCTCCAAGGCTCTTCTAAGCCCGATGGTCCTAGGCCTCTTTCGCCTAGGCTGGTCTTCCTCCTCTTCATCATCAAACTCGCCAATGAGCTCTTCAATTCTTACTTGCGCCTTTTCTACCTCTTTCTTATACTTGATCGCCCTTGCCTCATGAATGGCTGCATGATACTTCATTTGTTTGTTTTCAACCTCCAAGAAATGGTTGAAATTCCTCGCCCTTTGAAGATCTTCTTGTAACCCCTCAATTTGCCCTTCTTTGTGAATGAGGAGATTTTCAAGGAGGCGGGCCTCATTGTCACTATCATCACTTTGGATAGGGATAATAGCTAATTCACCTCCATGCTTTGCACTTTCTCCAATTTTACTTTTGCCTTTGAATGCCAATCTAGCGCTTTTTCTCCTTGGCAAGCTAGAAGCTGTCTTTTTGGGTAATTTCCTCTTTTTAGGAATAGTTTTGGTCACTGTCAAGGAGGCAACTTCAGCTTGCTGTCCTTCCTCAACATCCTGTCCAGCTTGTGGCTCAAGAGGCGCTTCAATTGTTTGCTCAACCTGCTGTTCTTCAATTTCTGTCTGCTGCTGTTCCTCTTCTTGTATCTGCTGCTGACCTTCAAATTCTAGCTGCTGCTGCCCACTGCCTTCTAGCTGCTGTGGTCCCTCAAAATCTGGCTGCTGTCCCTCTTCCTGTACCTGCTGCTGCTCATCGACCTCCAACTGCTGCTGATCTTCAAACTCTGGCTGCTGCTGCTCACTAATCTCCAACTGCTGCTGTCCCTCTTCTTGTATCTGCTGACTTGGCTGCCCAGTGGTCATTTTGAGTTTTTTAGGTGTAGGCCTACTAGACAAAGGCACTGGGCGATGGACAGGCTGAGTAGGAGACACATGAACAGGAGGGACAGTGGCGAAATCTGCATGGCTAATGAATGAATCCCATGAAACCCCTTTCTTCTCCAGCTGGTGTAAGAAGATAATCTTGATCAAGGAATGATGAAAGAGAGAAGGGATTTGCTGAGGTGGAGCCTTCTTTTGGACAGTAGTTGCCATTTTCTCTATGCTTTTGGACAAAAAGTATGGAAGGTTTAATTGCCTGCTTCTGGTAAAATGCATCAACAAGCGGACATGATAGGCAAAAATTTGGCTAAACCTCCCTTCACAAGTGAAATATCTCATTATGGCTTTCATCGGCGGAGCATAACTGTCAAGAAGATAGGAGAAAGGGAAAATAGCAGTGATGGTTTCCCTATGTTCAGGTTTGATGAAAGGTTTATAATCCTCTAGATCAAGATGAGCTTGTTTAAACCACTTTTCACCATGATACGGGATCTTGGTAGCCTTGGATACATACCTTGGGGAGATTTTGAAGTCAAGACCCGCTAACTGGAAGTGTTTGTCCTTGAATCTCAAAGCGCACAAATGTGTAAGTGGCGAAAAACTCTTGACTTCTTCTATCCTCTGGCAGAAATCAAGACGGCCTACTTCATGGAAATTGAAAAGCACTGATGGGTGAGCATTGATTTCTTCTATGGAGATAGGCTCATATCTCTTATGTGGACCGCTCTTGTGATCTCGCTTTGGAGGCATTCTGACTTTGACCAAACTTTGGAAAAGGCAAACTTCCTTCACTGTATGAAAAATGTTCTGCTGGATTGAAACTAGCCACTACAATGTTTGGACAGATATGGACCCTGTGGTGTTGAATAAAATGCAACAATGTTTCTTGGAATAAGCCACCTCCTGTGACTTCTTAAAAACAATCCTTCAACTCTGTATGCACTTACCCATGCAAACTTTTTATGTCGGTACCATGTGTGCAAGATGGGATAACTGGCTGTAGATTCCCCTGTGCATGAAACTTTTTCTTGGTTTTTTTTTGAACAATCACCCTCTTGTGATTTGCTGAAAGTCATCCTACACCGTATTCGCTTTCAAAACAAAACTCTAAATATTTAAACCCCGTTCTTCCAGTCATTCACCTTAAAATACCTCTCATTTGGCGTATTTCTACAAAAGATAACATATAGTGGAAAAGAAAGGAGACTTCCCCTTATTAGGTGAAATATCAGCCCACCGTGTTTAGGAAAACACCTTTTCACTTGTGAATTTTGAGAAATCAACCACCACCTTTGTATCACTTTAATGTCAAAATTCAACCATCAACAAACACTCTTTAAATATGCTTGCTCACCTTTGGAAATTCTTTGCTAACAAATTTCATAGTGAAGACAAGAATGACAAGCAATCAAGTAGTGTGTCAGAAGAAAATGCCAATGATTACTCCGCTTTATGAAGCCTTAGATGTCCACCTATACACAAAAAAATTCCCTTTGTCTAAGGAGGCCAAACATTTAACAATTTCAAGATAACTCTCACAGTGTGCCCACTTTCCACTGTTGTACCAAGAAAAATCACCATACACAGTCTAGACAACAAAAACACAACAGGTAAAACGGTATTACAGCTTTAGAAGACTATCAAGCTTTTAGACAAGAGATTATATAAGTTTTTCAAACAACAAGAATGTCGAGACCCCTCATCAAGTGCACTTCTGTTGCTTCAGTAGTGTAGAAATGTTTAGATGACAAGGTGAAAACTCCTTTCGTAATTAGGTCCGTATTTCCGCAACTAAAATCTTCTTCTAATCAAACCTCGCTTGCTGTGAAAACCGCTTTGATTGATTTTAAGATGAAACAAATCGGCCTTCCGCTCAAAAAACCTAGTCTTCTTGTATGTGTTCTTCTAATAACAATTTAGCCCTTATCTCGGATGTAAAACAACTCAGGAAAATATAAACTCTGCTTTATAACAATTTTCTTCCGCCTTTTAGGTGCTTCCTTTTGGAATTTCAAATACAAATCCCTTTGAAATCGAGGGGGATTATGTGAGAATACCTTGAATTTTGGTGAAACACACGTTTTGGAAGGCTAAAATCAGTCAAGACCTTGGACACTACAAGATCATTTGAAGAAAAAACCCCGTCGCGCGTAAGGTTTGCCTGCCGTCTCGTCGTGTGGCTCAAGGCCCAGGACAGCACGTCGCGCTCAACGCACAGCATCGCCGCGCTCGACAAAGGTGGCCTTTGTAAATCTCGCCCATGCACGTCACGCTGTAACCTGTGCACGTCAAGCAAATTTCTTTAATCAAGGCACAAACTTCAAATTGCTCAAAAAACGCTCTGATACTCACAGGCTATGGAATGGTTTTAAATTTTGAAAATGACTTACTTACTTTCCTATTCCACTTTTTAATCACACCTTCAACCTTATATCATTTTCTAAACAAACATGTCAAATTGGCCATTCTATTTTAAAGTAAAATAGAACTTTTGGTTTGGCTCTTTTTTGTGGAGTTTTTGTTTTAAACCTTTGATTTTTTAACTTCTCGCACATTCAAAACTTCATTGAGAGTTGCCATACATTTGACCACCCGTATCACTGGACTTTATGACTGTGTTAGGAGGAGGACTCTGCCTTTGTTTTGGGACATCTCATCACCAACCTTTAGACCCTAAAAATGTCTCCATAATCTTGTGGCTATTTTTGGCCATCTGTGTTTAATGGCACAGTACAAGTTGTCAAGATCTTTTATGACCCGCAATGTTCTCCAAAGAGGGGAATTTTTACTATAATCCTCTCGCTTGACAACTCATTATGCCACATTTCTCGCTGCACGTTTTTTTATACTCGTATTCTTGTGCCGAATCGGGCCTTGGAATGATGACAACCGTATTTGTTTTAAGACATATAAACAAAGGGGCAACTCAACAAACCAACTTCTTCTCGCCTATTCATAAGATTGAATACCATTTGCCTCCTTCATCCTAAAAGACACAAGCTTAAAATATGAAAACAAGGCCTCTTTGATACACAAATAATATTTGCTTTGACTGTGCTGTGTTAACCTCTCTTTTGTCAATAGAACCACTTCATAATCAAACCATACCCACCGTTTTCCTCTTGGCGATTTTTAGCAAGGAAGCGGCAAGTCATAATGCGCGTAAATTTGAAAGCTTGAACACCTATTTCTTGAAAGCACTTTGGATCTTTGCATGTGATATTGTTTTGCTGCTTGAACCTTTCCCTCAACAAAAAAGTCTTTTGGTATCAATGGCAATAATATATTCAATATTTTCTCTTTTCTACTGTACACCGACAGATAGCTCCTTGAAGAGGGAAAACAATACCTTTGCACCATAAAACAGAACACTTACTCCGCGGTAATGACCCATTTATTCAATTTCAAATCCTTTTTCCGCACTTTTTAGACCCATCAGCTTTCAACAACCTACAATGACTTTGGCCATCTCGTCATACATGGAGGAGGCCTTTCATCGTAAGGTACTCAAGGCTTTTCAACAACTCGTTTGACATGTACCTTTCTCCGAATGTGATGGTAAGTGGATCACTTGAACAACATCAATCTTGGCATCTTTCTTGCAAGCATCACTCAGATATTTTGTAGAAGAAACTCCTAGCCACTGACACCGTTCCTCTCGCACCGTTCTAAGGGTGACTCACATATTTATCAATTGGCTTGTTCAACTCATGATAGATTTACTTGACAAATAACCTTGTGACTAAGGAAGCCAAGAGTTAAAACCAAGAGCTTTCCTCCCCGCCCGTAATGGCATTTTGTCAGCAGCTTGCTCTATTTAATCTTGTGGATAAATAGGCTTCTCATGATTGGTATGTTTTATCGATGACAGTGCCTTTTTAAAGTTCAAAATTCACATGATCAAAGTTTCAGATGATCTTTATCAAATCGACTTCCTTTCATTTGAGCTATGACATTTCAAGCTCCATTCCCGTTATGATCATCAATTACATTCATAAAACTCAAGATATTGTTTCATTGTTTCAAAAGAAGGCAAACCTCGGGACTTTTGCAACCTTCGAGTCAACATCGTCCGCGCCCCGCTTATGGATGAAGGAGGCGCCCTAACCTCTGGCTTGTAAATGAAGGAGGCTCCGGGGCCTGACAATTTACCGCTTGTCAGACAAAGGGCGAATTTTCATCGTGATTTTCATGCCGGAAAGAATGGGACATCCCGATGAGTGACTTTTTGTTTTGTGTGTGCTCTTCATCTTGTGCTCACAATACATTTAGAAGCAGCTTGTTCCTCTAACTCGTAGATCAAGCATTTCCTCCCAGATGAAGTTATGTTTCCCGCCTTTGTAGAAACCATAGAACACCGTGAAAACCTAATAGTCAGCCTTTGAGATTGGGCTTTATGGGCTGACCAGGAATATGAGTGGCGCGACTTAAGGTCGTTTGACAATCTCATTTGCAAAGTAAGGGACTGGTCAAGTGGTAGAATCTGGGTAATGGAGGTTTTTTGGCCTTTTAATGATCGTCAAAGGTGAATGTCTTAGAGCGCCTACTCCTAACATAGGGGAGACTTTTAAAATGTGATGTGGATTTTCCTTTAAAGCCGATGAGCGTACCAATAAGGTCAAGCTAGATGATTGTGACCATGAGGTTTCTAGCCTCGCCTGTGGGTGATCAATAGGTAGAAGGGCAAAAAAGTTTCTTGGGAGGGTTTTCTGATGAGACATATTGGATATAAGGAAACTAGCTTCTAGAAAAAACTCAGCTATAGATATAGTCATCACTAACATTATCATTAATTTAAAAATAAAAATCATGATAAATATGTTTTAGATAAAGTACATGAAATAGTTAAAATATTAAAATTTACCTGGGAGTTTTACGTGCTTTATAGGGACACCTTTATCGTTCACTAACAACGTGCCATTAATGGTCCCTGTGGAGTTGACATGTGTAGCTTCAGGAAATGCAATAATGTAGTTAGCCATCTCATCCTCATCATTGCCAACACATTTAGCGGTTGGCTGGGTGTCTGCTTGGGCAGGGTGTGTTTCTTGGCTGGAACCTAAAGGAGTAGAAGGTGTACGAGAGGGTTTCTAGGCAATCTCTTGCCCTTGTGTCCCACTACCACCAACATCGGGTTCAGCAAGTGCCAGAAAACACTACATACAAAAGAATTTTTTGTTAGTTTAGTCAATGTAAAATTAAAAAATCAAACTATCACAATTCATCTCATGCAGAACAAAAAAAATATCCTTTTGACTTTTTATCATTACCTGATATGTTTCTAGCTAGCTCATAAGTTTTTTTATCCTGTATTTTGTTTCAGGTGTTTCAGGTGCATCTATCAAAGTATTAAATTCTGACCTTGCATCTCATGCCTTTTTTCGCAACAAGAACACAAGAGATAGGGATGAAGAAAGCTCTTCCTCAAGGAGGGAATCATCAGGCGTACCATGGCTAGGTGTCTGCATATTTGAAAAAAATTAATATTATTTCAATTATGTAAATAACTAAAATACCTGAAGATAGAGCAATGCTGGCACTTTACATGTTCTTCCGCTGGCCTCTTTCCGCGATCATCCCATATCGGGGTTGTTCCTGTACTGCCCTGATCAGTCTGCCACATTGCAATAAAATTATAAATGTAAAAACTTGAAAACAATATCTAACTTGAAAACACAAAATGAAAACTGGAATAATTTCTAATAAGACACCGGAAGACAGAGTTAGAGTTTCAAATATGCCTTGCATTGAATTCAGTCCTGGAAACATGTCATTGCACATTAAGGCACCCAAACAAGAGACGAGTTGAAAATGAAGACCTTATTGAATATATTGTTGGAGAAACTTCTATTAAACTTGTTGTGAATACCTTGAGGACATTTTTGGAGCAACATTGTTGAAGCTGATGGTATAGCATTGTTGGAGACGATCTTGAAGGGCCTTGAAGTGAAGCTTTTGGAGCAACTATTGAAAAATCCTGAGAGCATTTAAGTAAGGCACTTTCTATCTTCCATCACCTTTTTCCTTTCAATATCCTTTAAACGATTTTTTCGATATTTAATGTTTGAAATCACGTTATAATTCCTTGATTATATGTGTTTGGGGACTTTCCCTTTGAAATTACCCAAAAATACCCTGGCAATTTTATCTTCAGGATGCATGTCTGACCCTATTGTTCAATATTTTTATTGATAGTAGTAAACATAGAGAGTTAGGGGACTCTTGACTTGGTTTGGTTGGGCCATTAGATCCCTAACATCTACTAGGGAGAACCCCCCTTGAGTTGGAGGAGAGCTAGCCCGAAGTTAAAAGAGGTTGGTGAGGTGACAATGGGGCTATTGAATTACACATGGTATCACACTTTAGCTTTAGGACTTTATCTTGAGAAGTACGATATTTTGCTATATCAATTCTCAAATTGTTTACAACACTATTATTAAGAACTAATAAGAATTGATGTTGAGGGGTTTTTGGGTATAAGAAACAATACCATTTAAAAACTAGGGTTCTCAGTCCTTGGCATTCCTTCACCTGGGCCTAGGGGCACACTAGAATAATTTCACACTAAACCATGCAAACTTAAAAGTAACTTAACGGATCCATAAAGTAATAATAATCATAATTCCTAATTTCCTATTGTACGATATGATGCAAATTATTCAAACATGAAGCAATGAAGACATGCAATGTCTGAATTTCAAGATTGATGAACCAATACAAGAAGTTAGAAACTACGACTTTGATTCAATACTCTGTGTCCTAACTCCAGGAAGGAATCTAGTTTGTAGTACAGAACATGCATCGTGTATTATCAATTCTTAATTGACAACAACTAAAGGTCATCTACCTCATCGATTCCTTCCCATTTTGTGTTTTTATGTTATATTCCTTATAAAAGTGTCAAATTTCTCTCAAAGTAAGCAACCATTGAATAAAATAAAAAATAGTTGAGATATGATTGAGAAATGGTCATTTATTTCTTAAAAGGATCTTCACAATTTCTTTGGTTGTTTTTCATCTCAAGAAACAAGAAATGACCTAAGAAACTATCGTGATGTAATATAAGAAACGACATGGTGCAATGGCCATTTTCAAAGCCAAATGATGTCCATTGAGGACATGGCCTTTATTTGGTTCTTGTTTCATAGGAGTTTTGGGTAGAAATGGAACTTTGTTGTACCATTTCCAGTAGTAAAAAGGGAAAACCTTATTTTTCCATGGGAAATAATTTACCTTTCCTTTTTCAAGATAAGCTAAATCACAAAAAATATGAACTATACTGCACACATTCTTGGATAATGTGAAAGTGGAAAAGGAATACCCTACACAAGTGATGCACAGTACATGTACATTTGAACACTAATATATTTTTGTAGTTGAAATTCAATGCTTGTTTTCATTTAAATGTAGGGTTTTTAAAGCAGGGAGAAATAACGGCTGCCAAATTAATAAGCGTTTCTTTTGGAAAAAATTAAATATTGTGTTGGGTGATGAAGATAATAGAGGGTATTGAATCTTGATTCTTGAAATATAGAGAGAACCCTACAGCCTAACACAATCCAATGGAATTGACCAAAAAAACCCAAATAGAGTAAACCCTACTATAGGAGGAAGGGCATGCAGCAAGAACTTACCATTTTGCAAGAGCTGAGGGAGAATGTTGTTCTAAAAGAGCTGAGGGCGAATGCAGGGTGAATGTTGTTCTGCAAGAGCTAAGGGCGAATTCAGGGCGAATGTTGTTTTGCAAGAGCTCAGGGCGAATGTTGTTCTGCAAGAGCTCAGGGCGAATGCTGAGGGCGAATGCTGTTCTACAAGAGCTGAGGGCGAATACTGAGGGCGAATGCTATTCTGCAAGAGCGGAGGGCGAATGTTGTTCTGCAAGAGCGGAGGGCGAATGCGTGCATGATATCAGACGTTAATGTAGCACACATGTACATTTTAACACTAATAGATTTTTGTAGTTGAAATGCAATGCTTGTTTTCATTTAAATGTAGGGTTTTTAAAGCAGGGAGAAATAATGGCTGCCAAATTAATAAGAGTTTCTTTGGGAAAAATTTAAATCTTGTATTGGGTGATGAAGATAATAGAGGGTATTGAATCTTGATTCTTGACATCTAGAGAGAACCCTACAGCCTAACACAATCCAATGGAATTGACCAAAAAAACCCAAATGGAGTCAACCCTACTATAGGAGTAAGGGCCTGCAGTAAGAACTTACCATTTTGCAAGAGCTGAGGGCGAATGTTGTTCTGCAAGAGCTGAAGGCGAACGCTAAGGGCGAATGCTGAGGGAAAATTATTTTCTGCAAGAGCTGAGGGTGAATGATAAGGGTGAATGCTGAGGGCGAATGCTATTCTGCAAGAGCGGAGGGCGAATGCGCACGTGATATCAGACGTTTATATAGCTATTGCGACGGATACGAAACAATAAAATCATTTTTGTGTAGCGCGCATATAAGTTTCATATTTTTATGTAGCGCACATATAAGTGTCGTTATACCGATGGTGGAAAAAGCATCTCTATTGCGACGGGTGCCTCCAAACGTCGTAATTGCGACACTTAGACATTGTGTCGCACTTGCGACGTTTGGAGGCAGTGGTCGCAATAGCGACGCTTTGGGCCATAGTGTCGCAATTGCGACATCTTCCTCAAAACGTCGCAATTGCGACACTTTTTCTAAGTGTCGGTATTGTGACACTTTTCTATAAACGTTGGTATAGCGATGGTTTTGAGCGGGATGGAAAAAATTTGGGGAAATTTCTGACATTTGGTCAAAAGCGTCGGAACCAAGTGTCAGAATTTCCACCAAATGTAGTAGTGATATTGGAGGTCTCAACTCTTGGTAGAGTACTCCAAGGATCTTGGTGCTTTCATGATTCTTGATGACCCAGAGGGAGATGATAGACACATGGTAGTTGGAGAGGTCAACTATTCTTGTGGCAGAGTCTTCTTGACTAGATATTCTGAGCTCAAGAGGAAGCTACTACATGCAGCACGTAGACTTTCTTTCCATGCACTTTGATGCATTTCATTCTTTGATGGAGGAGTTCACTTGGGAGGGCATCCAGAATGATATATTTCAGCATATAGAGAGATGCATAGCCCGGATGGTGATAGAGAGTATGTCATATCCATTTCCCTACTCATTGGGGGCGAGGGAGAATTTCCAGTTGAGCCATTTCAACTCAAAGACCAAAGTACATGGTAGAGAAGGTACACATTTTCATTTACACTTCTTTACTTTATATGAACAACATGTTGTATTAAGGAGGGTCATTCCTTCTTATACATTATATTATGATGTACTTGAGGCCAAATGTAGCATTGAGATTGGCTATCCTTTTGGTGGTTTATGGGGGAAGCCACATGATTCTTGGTGTGCATCATTGACACCACATTTTACCTTCATGATCCTATCTTATAGGATGATTGTGGCAGCAAACAAGTGGCTGGGAAAGAAATTTTTGTTCTTTTATTTGAGGTAGGCAAGGGATGCACTACGCTGGTTCCATGTGTGGAACTATGATCCACTTTCCGGTTGTAATATGGCAACTTGTTTTCATTGGTTTTTGCTTCCATATGTTGGAGATGTTCTCATGTTTATGGGAAGCTTTGTTTGGAGAGTGGCACAAGAGTTGGAGGTGCCCATTGGGGGTATGATTCTCCCTAATTTACATGTTTCATGTTTCAGAAGAAACAATGGGCAAACCATGATTGCCATACTACATCTCTTTTCTTCATGTGGGAGAAGCCATTTGGAGAACTTGAGTTTTTGGAGGAGGCACTTCATGGTTGATTTGTTTGGTGGGGTAGCTGGGGCAATTCTTGGAGGCTATGAAATTTCAGCCAAAGATCAGTAGCAGCCCCACACATACCATAATGGAGAGAGAAACAACTTTGGAGGAAGAATTTAATCTCGCCATACAGCCCCAATACATTTCATGAACCGGGGGTTGAGGATTATTTTGATGAGCTACCTAGAGTGGCTCATTTCATTTGGATGATAGCATGGGTTTGGGAGTTTCTCATTGGGAATGAGATCCCCTATGCTTGTCATAACTCCTACCTTGAGGAGGCCATTGGACAGCAAGAAGGTGTCCACTTACACCTTCAACCTTTTCATAATGTTAGCCATTTGGTTTTGCATACTTGGAAGGAAACATTGGAGGGCAGATTTATTGCAAATTATTTTGAGCAGTGGTGGAGACTATTTATGAGGAGGCCACAAGAGGAGGAGGGGAGGAATTTTTCTCTCCTTATACAGTTGCTTGAGGACAAGCAACATTTTTGAGGGGAGGACTGTAATATTCCAAAAATTTAGCCTTCAGCTAAATGGAATATTCTAGTTTCTTTTATCATTAAGTAGGTGAATATATGGGTAGGAAGGCCCATAAGTCTCGTAAGCAGTAATAAAAACACCTAAAGTGTGAAAGGAGACCATTTTAGTAGCTAAATAAAGCACCTCCAATTGTGAACAGGGGTTGGATCATGTTGATTCAGTCAACTTTGACCAAGTCAATAGCGTTGTCATGGAGGAGTGGAGATTAAATAAAGAATAACGCAGTTTTTGAGGGAGATGGATCTCATAAAGTAAATGACCTAATTGAGTGGGACCAAGGGCAAGTAAGTTCATATTCTATTTAAGGAAGAGGATGGCAGTCATATGAGCTCATGTTTGAGATTATTATTTTGATATTGGTCTGCTTAGACTTTACATTCCTTTGCTGTTTAGCAAGGTTGTTGTGTTGTTTAGCATCGGGTGTTCCCAAGCAGGAATCCCACCTCTTTCCTTGAGAGGCCTCTTGGAAGAGTATTGTATTCTTTTCCACATAAATTTTTTAGACCAAGCTACAGCTTTCTTCATCAGCGTAGTTTCTGCAGGTTATTTTGTTGTGATGTAAGATGTAGCAGTGGAGGGTTAGAAACCCAGTTTCTGAGCTATTTTCTCATAGGAGGAAGGTTTCCTTCTCTTGGGAGATCAGTTTGGAGATATATTGGGCATATTTAAGATCTTTGGCATCAAGCCATATATTTCCCATCATTTACAGCGATGTTCCATCTAGGGATTGCATTATTTTGGAGGGCAGTTTCAGTGAGGGATCTTGTGGCTCCTTTGGAGTGTTTTGTTGTGATTTAAGGGTTAAGCCTTTCATGGGAGGAGATATTTGAGGGGATATACATCAGATATATTATATTTCAGCCTTCTACACTCATTTTCTTCAGTTTGCAGTGAATCTTCAGCCATTGGGCTTTAGATCCCATCTTGTATAGGGTATATTTCTGAACACCCTTTTCGGGTTCCTTGTAGGAGTTTGTATTAAGCCTAGATCTATATTGGGCATATATTTTGAGGCATATAACATCCCTACATATTTTTTACATTCCTTTTTTGTATCACTGTGCTTATAATTGCGCTGTATCAGTCTTCCGACATTTCTTTATTATGGCAGCAGCTCTTTTTTTGGAGTGATTGGTTATGGAGGCCTATTCCTGCATTGTATATGATTCATGCCTCACTATTTTGTATTGATTTTCTGATCTAATACATGATTTTATGTCTCCATATTGTTTTCCAATGTTCATGAGCTAATTTACACTTCTATTTCAAGTTTTGTGTTCATATATTGTTGCTTCCCCATTTTGGGATACTACAGGAAGGGCCCATACATCATTTATGGTTACAGAGGTAACAATGTATCTTTATTTAAAGAGTTAGATGGAATAGATCTACTAGGTTGACAAGTCAATGGTAGAATGTTGAAGCACTGTTTTTCACCAAATTAACCAGTAGTTCATTTTTTTTACTTTACTAATTGTAAATATCATAGCAAAGTTTAGATTGGATTGGATGTTTATCTTGCAAAGTTGAAGCCTGAAGAGAAGGCTCTAAGATTTAAAAGGTATAATATCATATGTTTGAATAAAGGAGATCACAGAAATCAGTTCCAAGGCCACTGATCAGAAATTTCTTGACATCTCACCAGGAGATGTCATCCCCAAGCGGAGCCACTGTTAGGGTCCTATAATAATAGGGATCATAATTTTGAATTGACTATGATTAGTCACTGTAATATTGTACATACCTTTGCTTTTCTGCAAATGTTTTCCCATATTAAAAAAGGAAAAGAGGGTATGTCATAAAAGAATAATCAAAGGACCAAAATAAAAGAAACATCAAAAAAGGATATAAAGTATGAACCCCATAAAAAGAAACAAAATAAATCGTGAAAGTGTTGCACATTCAAATGCCACTACTCTTAGTTTACTTTACTTTTGCAAATAAAATTGTGTGCAGCTTGTCAAAAATGCCGCAATTCATGATGATCATACAGTTTAATCTTGATTTATTCATGCCTTTAAATTTCATGTCATGATAGTTAGTGAATACAGATCTAACCAAACCATTTAATCTTAGTAGATCATTAGTTAGGTAGAAAATAAAATGAGTTCATAAGTTTAATATGAGCCATTGGAGGATTTAAGGTTGGAAATAAGTTAGTTTTATTATCAAAAGAAAATAAAAGGGTCAACAAGCTCAAATGCGCCCAATAAAGGAAATAAAAAATGTTATGTTAAATAAAGGGTAGGTAGAATACTTTCACAATTTATGGAAAGCGTCATTTGGTTTATCTCTTATCATTAATATCTTTCTAAACACATTCCCCTTGCTAATATCCCTATTTCCTCTCTTGGAAATCATTTTCCCTTGTAAAAAACCCCTTTTCCATTTAAAATTCCCTTCCCATTGTTAAAAACTCATTTCCATTATTAAAAATCCCCTTCCCCTTTACTAACCCCACCTTTTTAAAATAAAACATGCAAAACCCACTTTTGCATAATTTTAAGCGTTTAATATATATCAGGCCCCACTTCATTTAACCCCTCCCCGATATCATTTTTAACCTACCATCTAATATATGCATTTAATGCCCATTCATATTAACCCCCGCTTAATATATTTCTCAACCATCCACTATATGAATCCCGGACTCATCTTTATATTAAAACCTTTCCGCTTTATATAATCCCTGGGTCCCATTTTATTTAAACCCCCACTTTCATTTAACCCTCGCTATCTTTTTTAAAAACTTCGCATATCATACCCTACCCCACCTCTCATAATCCCTAACTTGTCCTACCACCCGTCAACCGTCCTATTGGTGCCACCCAAATCCAATGACTCTCTATCCCTTTCGCACCGCTCAATGCCCATAATTTAATACCCCCACCCCCTTGCCACGCGGAAATCCCACAGTTTATCGCACCCCCCCATATTAAAACCACAAAACCTCTTTTCGCGGTGCAATAATCCACTAATCCATCTCCACACCTTGCAATGAAAGCACCATTGTTTGAAATAATCCACCCCCGTGCCATTGCAATAAACCAAATTTTAAAGCAATAAATCCCAACCCTTTACCATTATTTCACTATTTTTGTTTATTTGCGAAAAGATACCAAAAGAGCCATTGCAGACCAAGAAAGCCCCTCCTGCTGCCTAAACCTTCTACAAATAAAAAATTTTCAAATTCCAGGTAACTCTAAGCACCTGAAACCATTAATTAAACACATAAATTAATAATTGAACAAATTAATGGCTTCCTAGAGCATTATATCTGTAAACCCTCTTCAACCACAAGTTTTAGATTCAAATGGTCTTATGACCCCTTGGGTGTCATAAGCAAATTGAGAGTTAAGTTCAAACTCACCACATTCATTCATGAGTCAAAGCCTGACATTGAAAAGTATTCCAACTAGTCAGAGTGGTCGGAAAATACTTTACAGAAGGTGGAAAATCGAGTTGATACTAGTTCCATCATGCTTACTCTAGCCCCATAGGACATAAATTTAAAAAGGGAATGAGAGGAAGGCTCTTATTCTACTAAAACTACCCCTGATACTAAATTCAAACTTATGTATAGGAAGAAAACAAAACTGAATCCAGTGATAGAGACAGTTGAAACAGTTGAAACTATTGAAACATATATTGTTGTCAGAGATGATGCACCTCCAATAGTTTCAGAAGAAACACATCATTCATCAACTTCCAGTGTACAAATTATTCAAAAGCAACACAGTTCAGAGGTTTCATCATCTAGCAAATTAGTTGAAAAAGAGAAGGATATCATGGAAAAATACAAAGAGATTAAAATCTGAAATGAAGCATTAAAGGCTGTAACATATGCAGAGTATTGGCAGCAAACTCCTAGTGATCAGAGTAGATTGATTTCAGCTTATGACCTCAAAACCAAGAAGAAGGCAGATGAAAGAAAAATAAATGAAAGAAAAACAGCGTGAAAGAAAGACAACTTGAAAGCAAAGACAATTGAAAGAAACAAACAAGTAAACAACAATCAAATAAAATAGGGACACATCTCAATCAGTTAATAGGTGTCATTATCTTATTGCATGAAGATATTTTATTTTCCTTAAAGAAATCCTAGTCGGTTGATAGGATATTTTGTAGAAATTTTTGTTTAAATACTTCATTATTTCGAAGTATTGATGGTGGATTTCTGAATATTTATATAGCTGATTGATCTACTACCTAAGGGTTATTGTACCATTTCCAATTGACAGACAGGACAAGTAATAAAGGCATTTCTTTACAGGATTCATGTGTTGAGCTATTTCAGTGAAGTATATTTCAATTTTTCATATTCTTTTCTTAAGTATTTCATAAAATTTAATGTGTTCTAAATATTAATGTTATAACAGGAATTTTATTGCAGAATTTGTTTAAATACACTATGTTTTGAACTGTTATAGATTTATGTGTTTTCTTCTGATATTTGGTTTAGAGAATCCGTCATTGCTCTTTGATCCTAATTGACCTCTTCCACCTTCCTTCATTAGCTATTTTAAGGAATCCTTAACTTCTCCTTGATCCCGATTGAAAATCACTTCACCATTCAGCCTTTAAGATCTGATTTCGCTCAACTATCCTGCCCTGTAACACTTCCTTTATAACTTGATTCTGTTTTGTTTTCTTGATATATTGACTCCATAGCCCAATGGAAAATAGAAAGGCACCTATCCATCTAAATTAGTAATTCCACCAACAAATCAAAATCAATCCAAATCAAACATACATAACTAGCCTAGAATCTATTAAAACAAACAAAGTTGAATCACTAAGAGAGAGCCCTCTCTGAGCATTAGGAAGGCTAGATCCTAATCTCCAAAAGTGGATGATGGTTACCTCTGATATTTCTTTTTAATGCATATAACAACTGTTGGGAAATTTCGGAGTGATAACATATTGCCAACCATACTAGGGAAATATGTCCCTGGTTAAATAAATCTTAAAGGAAACAATTTTCCTCATCATTCACATTAAGTTTTTTAAATATTCGTTAAAAATTATCATTGAAAGTTAAAATTATAACTTCTAAAAGAACATATTATACCAGGGCTCATCCTGATCCACAATCTGCTACAATTGTTGATGATCCTGACAGAATTTTAAGAAAACCTAAAAAAGTAGGAAGTCTAGGAAGTAGTAGTCAATTAATCAAAGAAAATTCGCTTCCTAAAGAGTTATCAAGCATACAGGATATTCAATTTGATTTATCATTTGAACATTCTTTATTTAGAACCAAATTTGAAAACTCAATCTTTGATAATGTAATAGACCCTAACTTTATTCAATTTATTGAAGCAAAGAAGGAAACTATACAACTTGATTTATATCAACATGTTCTAGACACTTTTGATAAACTTGATGTTTTGACCTCAGCTTTGATCAAAGATATAGATGAAGCCTATTTTCAACAGTCAGTTGAACTAGCTGCCCTAACTTCTGCTACCCCTAAGCGTTCCACCATTCCTTCTGAAACTGTAAATACAACTTTATTTAGTACCACCTCATCTATAGTATCTAGCACAGTTCATTCCACATAACATTTCAAACCTAAACTTCCTCTCCAACCTAAAGTTTCAAGCTCATCCTCAAGTGTTCCAAGTTCATCTCCAAGCACCACTAATTTACCTCCCAATCAAGCTAGAATCTTAGCCATGACAGCCAGATATGCCCCTTTGGTCTTATAGGCCCCTTTACATGCCATGCCATAGGATTACCAAAGTAAAAAAATTCAGTTTGATGGTATTAGTCAATATACTGCTCAACAACATGTAAATAAAATGACTGATTACTTTGAATTACATGAAGTTGATGAAGATGATGTACAAATGAGATTATTTGTACAAACATTAGCAGAAGATGTTAAGAAATTGTTTAAATCTTTACCTGCTAACCATATTTCCGATTTAGCTTCTTTCCACCAATTGTTTATTAATAGATGGGAAAGAAAGAAAAACCCTTTATAGATATTGTATGAATATGAAAACATCTACTAATGAATCTATTCAGGATTATTATACTAGGTTTAACAACATTTATAATGCAATTCCAGTAAATATTAGACCCCCACCAGACTTGGCCCTAATCAAATTTCCAGATGGTTTTGATGTTGACATGTCCTACCAATTAAGAGAAAGAAACTGCAAATTTATAACAGATGCAGAGTGATGCAGTTAGTGTAGAAGCTAACTTATTAGCTAAAAGGGCTAGGATGAGGAATGAAAGGAGAGTGA
Organism: Pinus albicaulis; assembly: GCA_034641835.2. Classification (NCBI taxonomy): domain Eukaryota; kingdom Viridiplantae; phylum Streptophyta; class Pinopsida; order Pinales; family Pinaceae; genus Pinus; species Pinus albicaulis. Next base: position 903,759,853 of record CM076578.1, on the reverse strand, counting down.
CCATTAAGGAAGAGCCATCCACTTTAGATATTAAGATAGATAGTTTAGCTAAAAGTATGGAGAGACTAATGGATAGATTAGAAAACATGGAAAGAAAACCTCTGTGGAAAAATCAACAAGGTCCCCAAATTAGAAACCCTAACTTTAGGAAAAATCCTAATGCTCGTAAATCTAGAGAATTTGTACCTGATCAATAGATTAGACCACCTTTCCAAGAAAATTATTCTCAAATTTTACATCAAAATGAAGAAGACCAAGACACCCAGATAAAGTTGATGGGAATAAACGATGAAAATACTATTTTTCTTACCCAAGAAGAACATGAATTATACATGTTACAACAATTACATTTATAATCTAAAGAGTCCTTTGACTATAAACAAGGCTATGAATCTGCTATCTACAAAGTTCATAAACAATATAGCCTTAGAAGCAAAAATAACAGAGAAGTTCCTACTAAGAAATCAGTGCAAACCCAAACTAAGAAAATAGGAGAAGCTCCTGTGACCAAAACTCTACAAATTCTCCCTAGAAAAACTCAGAATATTTCCACTCCAAATATTGTAGAGATCACTTCAACTACTACTCAAAAAGTTCCAGACAAGAAATTTGAAAATAAAATAGTAAATACACAAACTGAATTACCAACTATTGATAAAAAATACAAAAACCCGCAAACTACAATTGGTAAAGATGAAATAATTCAATTAGGAAAGAATCAAAACCCATTTAATATCCAAATTGAGATAGCAAAATTGAAAATACTAGTTCCATTAATAGAGCTAGTGAAAAATGATTCATACAAGGCCCAAATCACTGAAACACTAAACATAGGTGAAGGCAAAAATGTTGTTAACCTCAATGATGATCAAGCTGAGTTATTATTTGGTCCTGAAGTTAATGGTAAAAATAAACAAGGGGGTGTCCCTCCATTCTACATTAGCCTAATTGTTCATGATAAAATCTTTCACAATGCTATGTTAGATTCAGGAGCATCTCATAAATTAATTCCTAAAGCAGTCATGGAAAAATTGAACTTAGATATCCCCAGACCATACAAAGACTTGTTCTCCTTTGATTCTAGTCAAGTTAAATGCCTTGGCCTGATAAAAGACCTATGCGTAACTCTAGTCCAGTGCCCAGCAAAGAGTATTGTGATGGACATAGTATTTTTTGATATCCCTCCCAAATATGGTATGCTACTATCTCACTCACGGAGAGAAAAATTACATGGATCTCTGCAATTAGATATGTCATATGCTACCATTTTTGTTTTTAGTTAGCAAAGAAAGTTTTACAAAGAAACTTTGATGAAATACATGGTAAATAGTTTAGAAAGACCACAAAATTATCCTATCTATTAATTTCATTCTGATCTGGACTCATTTATCCTATGTAATTCAGATAATGACAAAGATAAAATCACATTGGTAGAAGAGAAACACAAATAAATTGATAGTGAAAACATAACTCATGAGTCTATGTGGCATTTAGATTTGGATGGCTCTGTAAACATATTAGGAGCAGGAGCTGGAGTATGGATCTACAATTTAGAAAATGATCATTCAGAAGGACATGCTTTTAGATTGAATTTCAAATGCACTAATAACATGGCAGAGTATGAAGCATTAGTGTTAGGACTTAAAATTGTAAGAAAACTTGGAGCCAAAAGAGTTTATGTCATGGGAGACTTAGAACTTATCATATAAAAAATCAAGGGAGAGTATCTTGTGAATAATCTAGACTTAGCCAATATAGAGAAACCATTATAGACTTGATAAATTGTTTTCTTGAAACTGATTTAGTTGTTATTCCAAGAAAGTAGAATATGCAAACACATAATTTGGCTACTTTTTCCAGCACATGCAGGTTACCATTTCAGACAAATCATCAGTACACTGCCGAGGTAAGACATAGGCCAACCATACCTGATAATTTGAAATATTGGAAAATATTTTCACAAGACTCAAAAATCTATAATTTTATGAATTGTGAGGGAGAATTTCATAACTGTAATATAGATATTGACTATACAGTAGATTACACCATGAATAATTAACTAGATGTAAATGATGTAAATAAAATAGAACCAAATAGATTCACTAAAGTAAAAATAGAAAATATAGAAAAAATAGAAATTAAAGAATTAATTAATGATGAATCAGAAGTTTTAAAACTCAAAGACAACATTTTTCCTAAGGGATTAGCCCCATTAGAAGATATCTTTGACTCCAATGATGTAGCTAGAAAACCCAAAATGGAGCCCCTAAGGTCAGATATAGATGAATGTAGCATACGAACAAAAAAAAACCAAGCTTATCAAGATATATAAGGCCTTACCTCCAGCTGGAAAGTTGAAATACATTAGCTTGTTTAAAAAATTGTGAGATGTCTTTGCCTGGAGTTATGAAGACCTCAAGTCTTATGATACCGGCATTATCCAGCATAAGATACCAATCAAAGAAAATTAGAAGCCCTTTAAAAAAAATCTTAGGAGAATTAACCATGTTCTTATGCCATTGATAGGAAAAGAAGTTAAAAGAATGTACAAGGCTCAAATCATAGCACCCATTAGATATTCTGATTGGGTCTCTAATTTAGTCCCCACTAGAAAGAAAACAGGAGAAATCAGACTCTGTGTTGATTTCAGAAACTTAAACAAAGTATCACTGAAGGATAACTATCCCCTCCCTAAAATGGACCACATTCTACAGAGGGTACTAGGGTCATCCAAAATTTCATTACTTGATGGAATTTCTAGATACAACCAAATCCTAGTCCAACCTGAAGATTAAGCAAAGACTACATTTACCACTCCCTCGGGAACTTTCATGCACTTGAAAATTCCCTTCTTTCATGTACTTGAAAATTCCCTTTGGATTGATGAATGTTGGAGCTACATTCCAAAGAGCTATGGATATAGCCTTTGCAAAGGAAATCCATGAATTTTCAGTCATTTACCTATATAATATCACAGCATTTTCCAAAACAGATAATGAACTTCTAGATCATCTGAGAAGAGTATTCATAAAATGCAGAAATTTTGGTATATCCTTTAAACCTAAAAAGACACTTTTTGGATTAGAAGAATGAAAAATCCTGGGACACATTATTTCAAAAGAGGGCATTAGAATTGATCCAGCTAGAATAGAAGCAATCCTGAATATCAGTCATCCTAGAAAAATTAAAGAGTTACAAGCATTTCTAGGAAAAATAAATTTTCTTAGAAGATTCATCTCTAACTTAGCAGAACTACTTAGAAATTTAAATAACATGTTGAAAAAGGATTCAATACTTAAATGGACAGTAGAGGCTAAGCAATCTTTTGAAGCAGTAAAATAAGCTCTTACTAAAACACCTATCCTCATAAGTCCTAATTTCAAAAAAGATTTCATAAATTTTTCATTTGCTTAAGAAAACACCATTGCAACAGTCTTTTTGCAAAAAAATGATGAGGGTTATGAACAACCCATTGTTTTCTTCAGTAAAACTTTGAGAGATGCAACACTAAAGTATAATATAATGAAAAAACAAGCTCTTGCTGTAGTGAAAGCCATAAAATATTTCAGATTATACATTCTATACTCTCACATAATAGGAAATGTTCCAAACTCAGTTGTAAAGGACATTCTGGCTCAGAATGGGCCTGATGGAAAGAGAGGCAAATGGATTGCCACAATACTAGAATATGACATTCAAATCAAGCCTACAAAATTAATCAAAGGCCAAGGTTTGGCCAAACTCATTGTTGAATCAAACTGTCAGGCCTTAGACATAAATTTCATTGCTGCACTAAATGATCAGGAAGAGATGGCGACTCCACAAATCAGTGAAGCTTTCATAGATTCACCCTGGTAGACATTATATATGTTTTACTAAACTTACAAGCTCCTCCCGGTTTATCTATAACTAAAATCAATTTCTTAAAAATGAAAGCAATGAAATATTGTATCTTAGATAATGTTTTATTTTGGAAAGATCAAGGTGACATTCTGTTAAATTGTTTGTTAAAAGATGAAGCTAACAAATTCATGCAAGAATTTCATGTAGGAGATTGTGGAGGAAACCTTTACTGGAAAACAACTGCTGAAAAAATTCTGAGGGCAGGTTTTTACTGGCCCAATCTTTTTACAGATGTCAGAAATTATGTGACCTCCCATCACAAATTCCAGACATTTGAAAGGAAGAAGAAAATTTTACCATTACCACTCAAACCTATCTCAGTAGAAATGCCATTTAAACAATGGGGTTTAGACTTCATTGATGAAATTCACCCACCCTCCTCTTCCCAGAATAAATGGATTTTGACAACCACTGATTACTTTACCAAGTGGATAGAAGCCATCCCTTCTACACAAGCCATAGACTCTATCATTATCTCATTTCTTGAAATCAACATCCTTTCTAGATTTGGATGCCCACAAAAGCTCATTATTGATAATCTTGTTGCCTTCAAATCCAATAAAATGATAGATTTTTGTCACAGATACCATATCACCCTAGGCCATTTCACTGCCTATTACCCTCAAGGTAATGGACTAGCGGAATCTTCAAACAAAAACCTATCCAACATCATCAAGAATTTGTTAGAAGATAACAAGAAAACCTGGAATAAAAGGTTGGTTAATGCCTTATGGGAAGACATAATAACTACCAAGAAATCTATTGGTACATCTCCCTATAAATTATCATATGGGATGGATGTTGTTTTTACATCTTCATTACGATTTCCATCGATGAAAAATATTCAAGAGCTACAAGTAGAACCAAAAGACATCCAAAGGAGTATAAATCAGACAATTCATTTGCAGCAAACCGGGGAAGAAGTTTATATCAAATCCCAAGTAATTCAAGATAAAATCAAGAAGATCTTTGATAAGAAAAATAAAAAAGATGATTTTTTCATAGGTGATCAAGTACTCAAATGGGATTCCAGAAGGGAAGAGAAATGAAAACATGCGAAATTTCACTTTCTTTGGAAGTGTAATATTCCAAAATTTTAGCCTTCAGCTAAATGGAATATTATAGTTTGTTTTATCACTAGGTAGGTGAATAAATGGGTAGGAAGGCCCATAAGTCTCCTAAGAAGCAATAAAAACTCTTAAAGTGTGAAAGGATACCATTTTAGCAGCTAAATAAAGCACCTCCAATTGTGAACAGGGGTTGGATCATGTTGATTCAGTCAACTTTGACCAAGTCAACAGCACTGTCATGGAGGAGTGGGGATTAAATAAAGAATAACACAGTTTTGGAGGGAGATGGATCTCATGAAGGAAATGACCTAATTGAGTGGGGCCAAGGGCAAGTAAGCTAATATTCTATTTAAGGAAGAGGATGGCAGCCATATGAGCTCATGTTTGAGATTATTATTTTGATATTGTTCTGCTTAGACTTTGCATTCCTTTGCTGTTTAGCAGGGTTGTTGTGTTGTTTAGCACTGGGTGTTCTCGAGCGGGAATCCAAACTCTTTCCTTGAGAGGCACCTTGGAATATTATTGTATTCATTTCCACATCAAGTTTTCAGGCCAAGCTACAGCTTTCTTCATCAGCGCATTTTCTGCATGTTATTGTGCTGTGTTGCAGGGTGCAGCAGTGGAGGGGTTAGAAACCCACTTTCTGAGCTATTTTCTCATAGGAGGAAGGTTTCCTTCTCTTGGGAGATCAGTTTGGAGAGCTCTTGGGCATATTTCAAATATTTTGCATCAGGCCATATATTTCCCATCATTTACAGCGTTGTTCCAGCTAGGGATTTCATTATTTTGGAGGGCAGTTTCAGTGAGGGATCTTGTGGCTCCTTTGGAGTGTTTTCTTGTGATTGAAGGGTTCAGCCTTTCATGGGAGGAGAAATTTTATGGGATCTACATCAGATCTATTATATTTCATCCTTATACCTTCATGTTCTTCAGTTTGCAGTGAATCTTCAGCCATTGGGCTTTAGATCCCATCTTGTATAAGGTGTATTTCTGAAAACCCTTTCTGGGTTCCTTGTAGGAGTTTGTATTAAGCCTAGATCTGTATTGGGCATATATTTTGAGGCATATAACAGCCCTACATATTTTTTACATTCCTTTATTGTAGCAGTGTGTTTATAACTGTGCTGTAGCAGTCTTCCGACATTTTGTATTATGGCAGCAGCTCATTTTTTGAAGTGATTGCTTATGGAGGCTTGTTCCTGCATTATCTATGATTCATGCCTCACTATGTTGTATTGATTTTCTGATCTAATACATGATGTTATGTCCCCATATTGGTTTCCAAAGTTCATGAATTAATTTACACTGCTATTTCAAGTTTTGTGTTCATATATTGTTGCTTCACCATTTTGGGATACTACAGTGGTATCGAAGCATAATCTTGGCTCAGCCTGTGCATTTAGCCAATATGTCACCATGAGGAGAAGCTCTTCACCAAAAGGGGAGATGTGCAGAAAACACAAAAAGAAGACTCCATTATTTGGAGGAAGAGAGGAGGAGGAGCTCTCAAAGCTTCTCTTTCAAACTATGTAGAATATCAAGGGAGATCTTAAGAAGATGAGAAGAGAGATAGAATCTCCAAAGGAGTTTGGATCTAAAGCCAAATCTAGATTTTCATATGATGTGTGTGAGCATGCAACTACACACTATGATTCACAGCAGAGTCATATGCCCAGATCTGCTATGAGGGATATGGGAGAAGAAGAAATGCCTAGGAGGGAATCTCTTAGTGATTATCTGCAAGAATATGAGTCTCAAACTAAGAATTTTAGAGATCATATCACTTTCCAAGATTTTTGCAAGATCAAGGTGGGGAGGAGCAAGCATCATGACATGGGTAGATTTTTTATATCTGCATTTGATGGATCACCAACATGTTCATCTAGAGCTTGGGTGGAGGAGTTACACATCTATTTGCAGCAACACCAAGTTTCTGAAGATGAAGCAATCAAATTTGCAGCGCTGCATTTTGAAGTTGATGCCTATTCTTGGTGGATATTTGAGTCTTTTTCATTAAGAAATGTAAATATTTCTTCTTATGAAAAGTTCACTAAGAGATTAGTGGAAAGGTTTGATGGAAAACATTATGAAACATCATTGTTGGAACCAAACAAACCAAAACAAGAAAAACCTTTTCATATGATGGAGGAACCTATAAACTCAAATCCACTTCAGAAAATTGTTGGAGAAGCTCACATCTTGCATACTACTTTGCTAGAGGCAAGATCTCTGTCGCATATCCTTGGACAAGAAGGCATCAAGATCCCTTTTTCAAAAGAGGATCCTCTTATTGAGAAGGTGACTCCCATTCATATTGAAGAAGAAGATAAGGATGGGGGCAACAACACTTTCATATCTAGAGCACATCTAGCACCTCATGCAGAGGTAGATGGAGCACTTGCTCCAACAAGAGGGATTCTTGTATCATTGCAAGGAATTCCCGAGTATCTCATTTCTGGAGGTCAATGCACAATCAATGAAAAACATGATTGTGAAACATTGCAGAATAAAGGATAAGGTAGGGAGGAAGGTCAACATCACTTGATGAGGAGCACACACCCCTATATATTTCAAAGAGTTAATGCAAAGAAGAGGCAGACTGATTTACGCTGTGAAGGCAAGGACAAAGTTGTCCATCCATATGAACAATCTACTCTTGACATTGATGTCTCATTACATGGAGGCATTACACCAGGGAGACCACCAGATCAGGAGATGATGAGGAATGCTTCACATTGGATAGCACCACTCTTGGATCCTAGAGGGGTGGATACTTTGGAGGGATATATTACAACACAGAGAGTTTGGGGCAGACTCAAGGAGGAGGGAGACATTCTCCCATTTTCAGCATTACCCACTCTCACTACACATACTGCACTAACAGAGGTTGTTGCAGTGATGGAGGATGGCACCTTCATGGTGCAAGGGAGCTGCTCCATGGATTTGGAGAAATAGAGAGTACTTCTTTTGAGGAAGGAATCCTCCATACATTGGAGTAGATGGAGGCCACTCATGCTTACATTGGCCAAGATCAGGAGGATCTTTTTGGATGGTAGCTTCTCATGGGAGGAACTTCCAAAAGTCACCACTCCTATTTGAGCATGAGTAGTTGCATGATGGGCATGGAAACACTTTGGAGGATGACTTTGGCATGGGGGATTTCAAAGGAGAAGACAACAACATGTTGGGAGCTTCACATTTCAGATCTTCAGCATTTTCTCTTAGGAGGATTGATCCATACACTAGAAAATTTGACGAAATTTCAAACGGCCATTTCGTCTCTATTCCGACACATAGTCGTCACAAGAGCGACAGTTCGAGGGCGGGAAAAATGTGGTTTTCCATACTGTCGCAGTTCTGACACACTTAAAAAGTGTCGCACTATCGACAGTTTTTCTGTCGCTTCCAAACAAGCGTCGCTCTTCCAACATTTCCCAAACCGTTGCGCTTCCGACGTTTGTAAACTGTCGCACTTCCAACAAAATGTGGTCCGACGTTTTGAACGTCGCTCTTCCGACGTTTGTAAACTATCACAATTACGACGAAATGTGGTCCGATGTTTTGAACGTCACTCTTCCGACGTTTGTAAACTGTCGCAATTCCGACGCAATGTGGTCCGACGTTTGTAAGCTGTCGCAATTCCGACAAAATGTGGTCTGACGTTTTGAACGTCGCTCTTCCGACGTTTGTAAACTGTCGCAATTCCGACGAAATGTGGTCCGACGTTTTTAATGTTGCTCGTCCGACATTTTTATACTGTCGCTCTTCCGACGTTTTTAAGCTGTCGCAATTCCGACGCTTACAAGGCGTCGGTATAGCGACGGTGGGTTCAATTTTTTTTTTAAAATGAAACTTTAAAAGAGGAAAAACGTTGTTTTGAATATATTATATGAAGTAAAACAATCCATGAAGTCATTACATTTTCACATCTGAAGATTGGAACCCAAATATCCATCCATAAAAGTGGAAGTCCCACCCCAGACAGTGATAGAAAAATACCCCATGTCACATACAGGGACTTGATATAAAACCCAGTAACGGTCCACATGGAGATTATCGACAAATCTGAGAAAGCATCCAAATATGCCCGAGGCATCTATAAGAAATTGAAATAGTAGTATGTAGAATAGTAAAACAACAGATAGAGTACCGACGTCCATTGTTCCAAATACAAATTAAAGTACCCAAAATCCTTGAACAGAGAAAAACGCTAATCATGTGAGGAGTGTGATATGTCCTAAATATAAAAATACCATCAGACCATATCAATAAACTAGCATCGCTAGTTTTGAAGGCAGAGTGATAACCTGTCAACACATAAAATAGTATCATAAAGCAGATACAGGAAATGTGCAGAGACATGTACTGTTGATATACACCTCACACAAAAAGCATCCATGATAGAGCAAAAATATGTATAAACCCAGGGTCGATTGTACGTTCTGGCTCGCTTGTTCCTGGAAATAAAAACCATCTGCAGAAACCCAAGCTCGCTTGTAAGATCAGGCTCGCTTGATTCCAAAATTGGTAACCATCTGTTGCATCCGAGATGTAAGGTTCAGGCTCGCTTGTTTCCATTAGTAGCCTGCTACAGCATCCACCCTGCTCATAGCAAAAAGGTTCCTGTATAATACGTAGACCATATAAACATGGCTCTGTATTTCAAAAAACAGGTTTAAAATAGAAACAGGGCAACCATTTTTTTTCTAAGTAAAGTTAATCTATTAACAGTGGGAATAAAATTACACCGAAGTCAAAATCATTGCCCAGACTCATGGAAAATTTGTCATCAAAAAATCAAAAAATTAAGAAGACTGTCCTCATACGAGGAAACCAGTCTTGAACGTTTAATTTACAGAATTCAAAAACATTACAAAGGTCTAGCACAGTAAAATAATCTAAAAGCAGCCCAATTAAGTGGATCGCGAAGCAAGAAAAAAAAATTAACCAAAATACTCCTCCGGCTCCTCGACGATTCGGCACCATCCTTCGGAAGGTCCAGGATCACTAGGTGCTACCTCCAAAATCATGCCACGGCTCCCCTCGTGAAGGCCCGAATGCTGGCCGGCTTTTTCTGAGCTCAGACCCACCAGATGGGTGCATTCTTCCTCCGTTTGGGCCTCCTCGCGGAAAGCCACAGTGACTGAAGCTGTGATTCGTGGGCGGTTGAGAGAGCAATTAAAGGAAAATTGCGCAGTGCGCATCGTGGGAGAAGGTGAACTAACGGTGGGGAAACGAGGAGTAGGGGAATCCATACGGTGGCTAGATCCTACAACCCGACCCCGCCCACTCCTATTATTTGGATAGCGACCTGCGTAATAATCACTGGACTGGCCGAAAGACGACTCGGTTGAGGGGTTGGAGGGAGCGCGCAGGGGTTGACCTCTAGTGCTCCCCCTGCGGCAACGCATCCTTTGACGCAGGCGAGGCATGGGTGAAGTTTCACTAGCAGTGGGCACAAGAGAAGACGGAGAAGCAGAAGTCCAAGAAACAGAGGAAGACAGACAAGGACCGGACCAAGAGAAATGCAAATATGCAGCAAGGTCTACGCAGCAGTTCAGCTGGCCACTTCTCCTTCTCGTCACAGTGAGCAGGTAGTGTAACCGAGCAACCGGCTCGTCTGAAAAACCATAGAGAAATTCCATTTTATCGACCCGACTGCAATGCAATCGAAGGACGCCCATCATAATTAATCTCTGATCATTAATGAGAGCCGAAGGCCGGATCATATTGGAGCATGTGGAATCGCTAACAGGAGCGGAGGTCCGATCTTGAACAGTGTTAAAACTTAATGTGATTAGATGTGAAAACCTTGGAACTTAATTGAACATCGTTAAAACTTAATGCGATTGATATGAAATCGCCACATCTATGTCCCATCGCCTTAAACGCCATCGAATGCACCCGCAGCCGGGAGCAGGGCAACTTTTGATTGAGGAAACGTGGCAGAAATTGATTGGAGTGGATCTTTGTTTGGGCTGCTCGTGCAGTGGAAATCCGGACCCAAAAAAGATTAGGGCGAATTTGATAAGAAATTCGCGTCACAACTCTCCCTCCGTACGCCAGCCCAACTTCGGACCCAAAAAAGATTAGGGCGGAATCCATTTGGTTTTCGCGTCACAAAATTGGCCGACGTTAGCAGGCTATTTTGGAACGTGAATTTGGTTTGAATTATGGTTTATCGCCATTTGAAGTCTGGTGGGCTCGACTTAAGAACAATTTTGTTTGATCCCATCTTATAAAATTTGTGTTGGTTTTCTTTGATAATACACATATTTATAATAAATCATGGGAATACCACACTAGTAAACATGTGGAAAAGTTATATAAATTATTGAGAAAAATCATTTTTATGTAAAATATCCAAATGTGCTTTTGGGAAATAAGAATTCGAGTATTTGGTTCATATTTTTTTAAAGGAAGGAGTGAAGTTGGAGCCTCAAAAGATGCAAGCTATTAAAAAATCACCTATTCCTAAGAAAATCAAGGTTCTTAGAAGATTTTTTAGACTTACATGATATTATTTATCATTTGTTAAGAATTATGCATGCATTTCAAGTCCACTCACATATCTCTTGAAGAAAATATCATTTATATGGAATGATGAGGCTACTTTGGCATTCTCTTTTTTAATGGATGCCATGTCTTCTACACCAACATCGGTTGCACCTACTTTTGGTAAAACATTCATAGTAGAGTGTGAGGCACTAGGACAAGGAATTTATGTAACATTAACACAATAAGGGATATCATTGGCTTTTAAAAGCAAGGAATCCAAAGAAAATATTTGGTGAAATCTACGTATGAAAAATAAATGGAAGCAATATTACATGCAATAAAAAATGGGGATAGTATATCATTGGGAGGTACTTTAAAGTCAAGATATACCATGATAGCATAAAGTATTTTTTGAAGCTATGGATTTCATTGGAATATTAACAAAAATGAGGAGAAAAAATTCAAAGTTTTAATTTTGAGATAATCTGCAAAAAGGGTAAGGAAAATTTAGTACATGATGCTCTTTCTAAAATAGAAGAGGCCTCAAATTTATATCCAATTACATTTTCTATTCCTAGGTAGCTAGAAGAAGCTTGCCATAATGGAAAAATGACAATAGTACTAAACAAAAACTAAAATTTATAAAGGATGGGATGAACTCTATGGAGCATTGGGAGTGAAAGAGAGATATACTTTGGTGCAAATGTAAAATATTCTTATGCACGCAAGCATATTTGAATAAACAAATATTAAGGGAGTCCCATGTCTCTCTGATGGTAGGACGCAGGGTTCCTTAAAACATCTCAAAGGATCAGAAAATATATTTTTGGAAGGAATGAAGAAAGATATTCAAAATTTTGTAAGAGAAGGTCAGGTTTGCATAATAAATAAAAGAGAGATCGTAAAATCTCTAGGGTTACTTCAACCATTCCACATACATATTCAAAGACTAGAAGATATATCAATAGACTTTATTACAGGGTTACTGAAATATAAAGGTAAGTATTACATTTTTGTGGTCATTTATATAGACAAATTTTGTAGATTTTTTTTGTAGAGCTCAAAGTATATAAACTACAAGCCAAGTGGCAGAAGTGTCCGTGAAAGAAATTCATAGTCTTAATGGTTTTCCTAAAGTAATAGTAACAAGAAAATTTTGGAAATAATTATTTAATATGAGTGGAGAAACACTAGCTGCCATGAGTTCTACATATCAAACACAATCAAATGGTCAAACAAAAATAGTTAACAAATGTTTTTAAGGTTATCTACAATGTTACTATTTAGAAAAGCAATCTTAAGTACATATGCTTCATAAGTACATATGTTCTACTTCTAAATCATGTCTTGGAAGTGGTTGTTTCACTGGAAATTATTCACCAGTTGGTTTCATACCAAAGTCTTTTTCTCATTTTCAGCATCCAATACATGAAAAAGATAATGGTTTAAAACAACATAAATATTTAAAATTTTGCAAGAATTGTCTGGCACACTTTGAATATGAATTTTGAAGTCAAGTGCATGATGCTGTATAGGATCAAGTGTCATTTTGAATACCAAATGTTTCACAAGAAACTTCTCAACATGCTACCCTGCAGTAAGGATTAAATGACAATATTGCATCAGCTATTTCCATAATAAAAGTGCACCTCGGCCATAAGACTAAACAACTACAAATGTTGTAGATCTAACAAGACCACACAATCAAATGTATTCCACAAGGCCAATACTGTATGAAAAATGAAAATGAGTTTGCAACCAAAAATACCTTAGGCAACTAATTCAATTAGATACACCAAACCATCAGCAAAAAGGAAAACCAGCCTACTCAAAAGGCAAGAGTTTACCTCCTTTGACAAAATTTTGAGTTCCGAAACAAGGGCCTTTATTGTCTTGTCAATGCCCCTAGTAATTTGAACGGGGTTTTCACCTGTTGCAACAACCTAAACAAAAAGGTTTCATTTCAAATTATTTTCCACAAATTTAAGATACAACCATTGTCAGTTTTGTATTTCCTAACAAGCTCATAAATTTTGACAAAAGAACCAAATTTTTTAATACCTGATAGCAATTTTTTCACTCAAAAACTATCTTAGACTCAATAAGTCCAACCCAAAACTAAAAAACCAAACACCATAAGACCCTACAAAAATGAATAGATGATCTTAATCCAGTACTATCGACAAAAAGTTACCTTTACACCCTCACTTATTAAACCCTGTGCTGTTGAATTTTAACTTCAACTGCTGCAGCAGAAGGACGGATGCATCAGCAACATTTTTTTTTGGAGGTTGCTTACACGCCATCCAGAAATTTAATTGAACATTTAAAATTCCTGCAAGTTTTTTTTGTAAACGGCCGCAACCATATTTCTGTACAGGATTGTATTTAAACACAACAACCAGCATTAACGCAATTCACCAACCAAAAATTAAACAAACAGAAATTTACCCCCCAGTTTTGTAAATTCAAAAGGAGGACACGTGGAGCATTAATATTGGATCGCATGAAATTGAAGGGAATCTGAAAACCTGAAAACCGGACCCGAATTTTTTATAAGGCACATTGGCTTGAGAATTCGCATTACAAATTAGGCAGACGTCAGCATCCCATTTTGGAACACGAATTTGGTTTGAAATTAAATCTATTCAGACTTTTGAAGTCCGAAGGAAAGGGTTCTTTAATGTTTTGATAATTTAATTTTATGTATTCTTTAATATATACATATGTTTTAAACATATGTTATATATATATCATATGCAAAATGAAATGTGGGCCATAGAATTTAGTTTTAATTTTATTTTTTTTAAAAGAGGGTTTATTATAATATGTTTTATATGTTACGACATATAAAAATAAAAAGGACAAAAAATATTGGTAGTTTTTTTATAGACAGTACGTAAATTTTTTATTACACAACAGTGTGTAAAAAGTGAAATACTGAGTGTAACTTTTTAAGTGTTTATGCACAACAGTGCGAAAGTGAAAAACGCATTAGAGTGTTTTAGAGACAGAGTATGTTTGTTTTGAACAGACAGTGAGTTGGTTTTATGCATTGCGTTTTGTAGCAGTCATAATTTTGTAATCCCTCTCAGTGAGGAAGAAGTGTAATATTTTTTTTTGAGTTATTGAATGGAATAGAAGTTTGTTTTCAAAGTATCGAAACTCTGTCTCCTGTCAAAGAAATTTTTATTTTCTCTGTGTTAAAAGAAGGGAGATTTATTCTCCATTCATTGTTCTGGAATTTTTCAATATTCCAACATGTGTAAGAACAACAGATGTTGTGGTTCCATCCCCAGCTAAATCATTTGTCTTTGCCGCAGCTTGCCTTACCAACTTGGCCCCAATATTTTCAACTGGGTCCTCTAATTCAACCAATAAAAAGGCCAAAACCATAGAATTGAGATACATTTCATTACACTGTCAATAACAATAAAATTTGACTCAGCCATAACCCTTTCCTTTTATTGTTGTGAAAAGCTTTATGCATTACTCTAATGTGGCTAGTCAATAGGCCAAGTAGACCACTGGGTAACAAATATGTTTCCTTTCACCTTTGAGTTTTCAAATTATGCCTACCAAATCTAAGACATTTAAGAGGGGGAACTAATACAACGTTAAAAGAAAACCAGAGCACACATCTACAAATTACCTCCTTAGCTACTGTCACACCATCATTAACTATTTTCGGAGAACCATGCTTGCTCTCCAAGACAACATTTTTCCCCTCGCCCCAAGGGTGACTCCAACAAGATCAACAAGTTTGTTCACACCGCCTGCAAGACAAATTTGCAATGCTTTCAGTAAGTGTGCAATTGAATGCCAGACCATATGCCAAAACAACCCTCCATGAAAAATTAAAATAACACATTAAAATCGAATATAAGTGGACAAGGAAAGATCCACCGCAGTGAAGTTTCATGTGCAGGTGACCTTCCTTTAAAAATAATTTTTTCTCTGACCTGCAATTTTTTTTTCACTGAGCCATCCTTGTTGAAGTACAAATCCTTTTCCATGGCTCTTGTATTAACTACTTTCTCTCTGTCACATAATCTCAGAGTCCCTCTTCTGCTTGAGCGATTAAGGAAATCGGTGAAAAAACTGAAAGAGAAGACAATTGTTTGCCATAATTATCAAACATTGCACCCAACTTCTTCCCCTTTCCATTTTTACCCAATGACGTAGATGTGGAAATTGTTGTCATACTGCCCAAAGCAGAGGCCATCTTCTCTTATCCTGAATATAGAATTACAAGATCTTCATATTAGTATGAACCTTAAAAAACATGACTCCCATTTCTAAAAACCACTTTTAAGTTGTAACAGGCAAACTAAACAACTATCGCAACTTTTGGCAACTTCTGGAGCATTAAGAGAGAAAAAACCAAAGATAAATACAACCAAAATCCTCATTTTAATGAGACCGGACTATATATTTGCATTAAGATAATAGAAAGAAATCACGACTATATTAAGGCCAGCACAAAACAATCTTTAACCAGTGTCTCTCGCGGCCTTCAAGTTGCCATGCTAGAGGTTGCATATTTTTAATTTAAATTCTTGACCTCTCGTGCCCATCTATGAATGCATCGAATGGGATATCTACATCAAATGCTCCTTTATATCCCCAAAAACAAATTCCCTACTACAAGAGCACTAGTATTGATGGATCACCCCACACCATCCCACCCACTAGAAACGGTGAAAAAGGAAACCCGAGAAAACTTTTGAAATATCTCAAGATGACTATATGGGTGGTTCTTATGAATCAACCAACCATTCAGAGCATGCTCATCAATCCAAACCATGAGTATTATGTGATGATATTCAAGCAGGCACTGAATCAGATTTCTGAAGCTATGTTAGAGAAACCCTAAACTCTCACTGAAAATAGGTGAAATGTGGCACCACTCAGAGATTGACATGTGAAAATTGGTACAAGTGGTAGAAAATTGGCATGCTCAAACAACGAGGTGATGTAGGAATGACATGAGGGAGAAAATATCAGAAAAGCCCCAAATCTGGAGAACTAAAGCTCATCACCAACCTGAGATTGACAACTTTACATGATGTAACCTATGAAATCGTAAATGGAGAAATCATAGTAACAATAAAGTAACCTATGTAACAATAAATTTGGATTCATCTGGGAGTGGTAATGGGAGAAATCATAGTGAACAACAGGAAACATGCATAGTTGCTTACAATCAAATAGATGAAAAAACACATACAAAAAACCTAGATAATAATCATGAATAAGCTTAATATTGAATTATGAACTGTAAAGGAACTTACAAAATGTGACATTACGAACCTGGTCAAGCACACAAGCAAAAATATCCTGGACATGACCCTGGTTGACAAGTTTTATTGCTCATGATGCAAGAGGATTTGTACCTGCACTGCCAAGTCAATCAAAATCCATCATTATCTATACAATAAATACAAGTAATTGATGTAGTATTTTTACTCTAAGATGCATTCTTATGATAATGTTAGAACATATGTTGAAAATGTCAAAACATACCTGAATAAGCTCCTCTTCGTTTCAAGAACAATTTATTGGAGTCGCATGAACTTGGAACAAGCCTCCCACAATCTCAAAGAGTAGCAACTAAGTCAACAGTGACTTTTTTGTTGCTACGCTGGATCAAGGGAGGTTTGCTCCAACATTAAATCGCTCCAATAAATTATTCTCTACTAAACAGGGCCAACCACGTGAAGGTGGAAGCTCTTATGGCCCCTCCCCCCCCCCTCACATCACTCTCAATTCCCCAATACCCAATATATATTTCATTTTTTACTTTCATGAGCATAAAAAAATATTCAATAACTAATAAAAAAACAATTCAACAAAAAGTACGCAATGAAACATTGCAATTAATGCTTGACATAAAAATAGTATGATAAATGAGTTTTTTATATAACGCAAAAAACGTTCCAAGTATGGTAACGTTTGTCTTATAATAATACAATATTTTACATTGTCAAATTTTCTTTTTCTTCTTCATATTTTTAAAGCTCCTAATTACATCATCAATATCATCGTGCTCTGCTCCTGTTTCGTGCCTTTCAACCCGCACTGCTGACCTAGTTGCGTATTCACGATGTCTGGGCTCATCCAGTGACGGGGCATCGCCTACAAAAACAGATAATATTAAATTTTAATTGTCAGTGTTTAAATATCATTGAACTAGTTCGGTAATATTAATAAAAAAAATTGCAATGAGATTATTTACCTGGTGCACCAGTTGTCGCCGCTGACCTAGTTGCATATTCACGATGTACGGTCTCATCCAGTGACGGGGCATCGCCTACAAAAATAGATAATATTAAATTTTAATTTTCAGTTTTTAAATATCATTGAACTAGTTCGGTAATATTAATAAAAAAAATTGCAATGAGATTATTTACCTGGTGCACCAGTTGTCGTCGTTGACCTAGTTGCGTAGTCACGATGTCTGGTCTCATCCAGTGACGGGGCATCGCCTACAAAAATAGATAATATTAAATTTTAATTGTTAGTTTTTAAATATCATTGAACTAGTTCGGTAATATTAATAAAAAAAATTACAATGAGATTATTTACCTGGTGCACCAGTTGTCGCCGTTGGGACTGTTGCCCTGTCTTCCTCTCTGGTGGTAAGATCCTCAAGGGAAACATTCTCTGTCATATAAACAAAAAACGTTATAAGGACAGCCATCAAGGTATAATTAGAAAAAATTATAAGTGGAAATTAATTACCGTCACGGCCCTCACTGATAGCAGCATTGTCGGCCTGGTCCCCACTACAATGATCGGGTTGCACGAGAGGATCATCTACATCTGGCTCTAAAACTGGGTTATTTGCCTCGTCGGTAGTGCTGCTCCCCTGATTTAAAAAAAGTTGTTAGACATTAAATTTATGGATGAAAACAAACATATTGAAAGGTTAATGTTTTACCTTATCAGGCATTATGGATCTTGGGACCTGCCCCAAGCTTCTGCGACGTTCAACTACGGCTTGATAGCCGAAATGGAAAGCGATATTTTTATCTTCCTCTGTAGTTTCTGTTCCGAAGTCATCACCCTACATTACATATGATTGTGTATTTTTAATGTTATTTGATAGGATTACAAAAATGTTGGAAGGTGATACAATTAATTATAAGATGTTTAGCTACTTACAATTCTTGCGGCTAATTTCAAGTAGCCGCCCTGGCCTAGCTTGTGATGGCCCTTTTTTTCAATCCTAGCTTTGGTTGCCTTCGAGGTTTTAGACAACCTATCATCAAAAGAATGAAGTCAGATATGACATAGCACACTTTTATTTTATACATAGAGAAAATTAAAGTTATTGAATTAAAGTTGTAATTTACCTTGCGGGTCTAGTTGGCATTTTTCCTTCTTTCTTTGCCCTTTTCTCTTTTCCGTCATGGATGAGTGCTCTCCACTCACTCTCTGGAACTGTGAGAGAATGCTCGTATCTAGGGTTAAATTGCAATTGCGTCCTATAGGTGTCCCTGGTATATTTCAAATATTTTCCGGCTACCCGAGCCATCGTTGTTCTGTCAAATGTGCCGACCCCAAAAAGGGCTTCTAGATAATCTAGAAGTTATTTTTCAGGTTGGAATTCTAGGAATTCCACCTTGTGCATATGGTTGGGACAAAAATTACCAACACATGGCTCTCCGGAATCCACAATAGAACTCATGACACTGCAAAAAAAAAAAAAAAAAAAAAAAAAATATATATCAGCTATATTAATTTAAAATAAAATCATGATAATATGTTTAGATAAGAAGATGAAATACAATAATGTAGTTGGCCATATCAGCCTCATCATTTCCAACATGTTCAGCGGTTGGCTGGGTGTCTGCTTGGGCAGGGTGTGTTTCTTGGCTGGCACCTAAAGGAGTAGAAGGTGTACGAGAGGGTTGTTGGGCAATCTCTTGCCCTTGTGTCCCACTACCACCAACACCGGATTCAGCAAGTGCCAGAAAATGCTACATACAAAAGAACTTTTTGTTAGTTTATTCAATGTAAAAATTAAAAATCAAACTATCACAATTCATCTCATGCAGAACAAAAAAAATATCCTTTTGACTTTTTATTATTACCTGATATCTTGCTAGCTGGTTCATAAGATGTCTTATCCTCTCTTATGTTTCAGGTGTTTGAGGCGCGTCTATCAAAGTATTAAATTCCGACCTTGCATGTTGTGCCCTTTTTTGCAACAAGAACACTGGAGATAGGGATGAAGAAAGCTCTTCCTCAAAGAGGGAATCATCGGGCGTACCATGGCTAGGTGTCTGCATATTTGAACAAAATTAATATTATTTCAATTATGTAAATAACTAAAATACCTGAAGATAGAGCAATGTTGGCACTTTACATGTTCTTCCGCTGGCCTCTTTCCGTGATCATCCCGTCTCAGGGTTGTTCCTGTACTGCCCTGATCAGTCTACCACATTGCAATAAAATTATAAATGTAAAAACTTGAAAACAATATCTAACTTGAAAACACAAAATGAAAACTGAAATAATTTCTAATAAGACACCGGAAGATAGAGTTAGAGTTTCAAATATTCCTTGCATTGAATTCAGTCTTGGAAACATGTCATTGCACATTAAGGCACCCAAACAAGAGACAAGTTGACAATGAAGACCTTATTGAATATATTGTTGGAGAACCTTCTAGTAAACTTGTTGTGAAGACCTTGAGGATATTTTTGGAGCAACATTGTTGAAGTTGATGGTATAGCATTGTTGGAGACGATCTTGAAGGGCCTTAAAGTGAAGCTTTTGGAGCAACTATTGAAAAATCCTTAGAGCATTTAAGTAAGGCACTTTCTATCTTCCATCACCTTTTTCCTTTCAATATCCTTTAAACGTTTTTTTTGATATTTAATGTTTGAAATCACGTTATAATTCCTTGATTATATGTGTTTGGGGACTTTCCCTTTGAAATTACCAAAAAATACCCTGGCAATTTTATCTTCAGGATGCATGTCTGACCCTATTGTTCAATATTTTGATTGATAGTAGTAAAAATAGAGAGTTAGGGGGCTCTTGACTTGGTCTAGTTGGGCCATTAGATCCCTAACATCTACTAGGGAGAACCCCCCTTGAGTTGGAGGAGAGCTAGCCCGAAGTGAAAAGAGGTTGGTGAGGTGACAATGGGGCTATTGAATTACACATGGTATCACACTTTAGCTTTAGGACTTTATCTTGAAAAGTGCGAGATTTTTCTATATCAATTCTCAAATTTTTTACAACACTATTGTTAAGAACTAATAAGAAGTGATGTTGAGGGGTTTTTGGGTATAAGAAACAATACCATTTAAAAACTAGGGTTCTCAGTCCTTGGCATTCCTTCACCTGGGCGTAGGGGCACACTAGAATAATTTCACACTAAACCATGCAAACTTAAAAGTAACTTAACAGATCCATAAAGTAATAATAATCATAATTCCTAATTCCCTATTGTATGATATGATGCAAATTATTCAAACATGAAGCAATGAAGACATGCAATGTCTAAATTTCAAGATTGATGAACCAATACAAGAAGTTAGAAACTACAACTTTGATTCAATACTCTGTGTCCTAACTCCAGGAAGGAATCTAGTTTGTAGTACAGAACATGCATCGTGTATTATCAATTCTTAATTGACAACAACTAAAGGTCATCTACCTCATCAATTCCCCATTTTGTGTTTTTATGTTATATTCCTTATAAAAGTGTCAAATTTCTCTCAAAGTAAGCAACCACTGAATAAAATAAAAAATAGTTGAGATATGATTGAGAAATGTTCATTTATTTCTTGAAAGGATCTTCACAATTTCTTTGGTTGTTTTTCATCTCAAGAAACAAGAAATGACCTAAGAAAATATCGTGATGTAATATAAAAAACAACACGGTGCAATGGCCAATTTCAAAGCCAAATGATGTCCATTGAGGACATGGCCTTTATTTGGTTCCTATTTCATAGGAGTTTCGGGTAGAAATGGAACTTTGTTGGAAGTGAAAGGAAAACATGTCTCATGTTGAATTATGAGAAAATCGTGTTGTTCATGATGCAACAATTGATTGAAAATTATTTTGGAAATCTCCTAGAAGTTGTAACTTGTGACTAAGGTTCTCATTGACCTTTACCCAACTTTGGAAAAGGAGGGTGTTGATTTTCATCTTGATATATTTGTTTTTTATGACACTAATACAGGGTAATGTAAAAGGGGGAAGATCAAATTACAGTTTGATTCATTGTTGATAATTGGTGCCAATCTTCAAGAGGAATGAAGAGGTTGTTATCTTTACAATCCCATCCCAACATCAAATTCAGTGATAAGTTTCTATGATGTTCTGGGTCAAGGAAACATTCACTCCACAAATGATACATTTAAGTAGGCTTCTCCTATTCTGGGAAAACACCATACCTATAATGCATTCACTTGCATGTATAAAGGGAAAGGAAAACATGTTTTCATACAACGGTGACAAAGGCATCTTGGGGAAAGGTATCTTCACTTTTTATTTATGTTTTTCACCCACACCACTCTCGTGTTTTCACTAATCGTGTTTTGTCATTTTTGGATTCAAATTAAGTTAAGGCCTTAAGTATTTTTTGACCTTTCGGTGTAGTTTTTATAAGTGGCATGTATGGATTTTCCATTAATTCTGCACTTTTTCTCTTCATGCGCATGTTTCCCTGGAAATCAAATGCATGATTTAGTCTCATACATTTAACAAGTTGTTGGATCAACTCCATTGGAAATATCATGTTTCCTATTCAATCAAAATTTATCTCAGTTAGGGTAGGTAGGAAGGTTTTCCCTTTGTATTAATAAGGCACTTCTAGCTTGCATTTTTATTATATCTTTCAAATTTAGTGTCGTTTCAATTAGGGCATGAATTTTTGCAACTTTCAAGGTGAGAATGAACAAAGAAATTTTTTTGTGATGGATGACTATATATGACTCCATGGCCAGAGGAAAAGGCACTAATCTACTTCTTCAAATATATATAGTTCTCATTCACCTCATACATATATGGTCCCTGATTTTGAGCCAAATGTTGCAACAAAAATTTCCCCCCCTCCATAATTTGATATTCAATGGAAATTTCTTAAATTGATGATGGGGCATGATTATGGAACATTGGCACATACATATGTAATGGAATTCCAAGATCATGATACATGTTTGCATATGTTTATGGAGGTGGTGGAGCAAAAAAGAGCTCAAATAGAGCTGAAATTTTTCACATAAAAAGGACTGTGGGCTTGACTAATGGTTCCATTTAAAAAATGATATCTAGATAGAGAATAAGTGTAGCATGAAAACATGCATTGAAAATCCCTCTGATTTTGCATTGTATTACTTATGATGGATTCAAATTTGGGTTTCAAAATTCCAGGTTATGGCATGATTTTGTCGAGAAACCCTTTGTTGGATTCTCATGTTGGTTTAATTTATATTTTAAGTTTGTTTTGCAGTCTTTGGGTGATAGTATCTCATGAACTAGGTTACCAATGTGTAACAATCGTATTTCAAGAATAAGGTTGTGATTTTTTTATATTATTATTATTATCTATTAGCTACGAGTATTGACACCTAATGCCTGGAATTTTGACATCTTGATAGCATGGATAATTTCGAAAATGTTTCTAGTAATGTTAACATAATAACTATCATTACGTGTCTTCACTTTTGTCACCATAATAGACCCGTGATATGGACTCATCACACAACTTCATATGCTATGTCCCAACAAGTTCAAACTGGTTGAACCTACCTCATAGTGTGGTTATTAAGGACAAGTTGCTTTGTATATAACTCGATAGCATAGACCGCGTTGCAGTTCTAAAAAGAATCCTCAAGTGTCAAAAAAATTTCACAATATGTTCTACTATAAAGCCTTTTGGGATACCTGAAATAATATATGTATCATTGATGACTTTTAAAGTATGACAAGATCCAGAGGGAAAGGAAATCAAAGGAAGAGTGATCCACCAATGAGAACCTAGAATTTAGCATCAGATGAGTTAGAGTCTAGGAAATTGAAACCCTATAATTTTAATTAGTGATGAAGGACATCACATAGGTAATTATATTTTCATGTAGAATAATATGTTAATTCAAATTTAAACTACATAATATAAAAGGCATACCATAAATTTTTCCACGTAAGTCCAAACAACCTATAAAAAGGGAAAACCTTCTTTTTCCATGGGAAATAATTTACCTTTCCTTTTTCAAGATAATCAAAATCACAAAAAATATGAACTATACTACACACATTCTTGGATAATGTGAAAGTGGAAAAAGAATACCCTACACAAGTGATGCACACATGTACATTTGAACACTAATAGATTTTTGTAGTTGAAATGCAATGCTTGTTTTCATTTAAATGTAGGGTTTTTAAAGCAGGGAGAAATAATGGCTGCCAAATTAATAAGCGTTTCTTTGGGAAAAATTTAAATCTTGTTTTGGGTGATGAAGATAATAGAGGGTATTGAATCTTGATTCTTGACATCTAGAGAGAACCCTACAGCCTAACACAATCCAATGGAATTGACCAAAAAAACCCAAATAGGGTCAACCCTACTATAGGAGGAAGGGCCTGCAGTAAGAACTTACCATTTTGCAAGAGCTGAGGGCAAATGCTGTTCTGAAAGAGCTAAGGGTGAATGCTGTTCTGCAAGAGCTGAGGGCAAATGCAAGGCGAATGTTGTTCTGCGAGAGCTGAGGGCGAATGCAGGGTGAATGATATTCTGCAAGAGCTCAGGGCAAATGCTGAGGGCGAATGCTGAGGGCGAATATTTTTCTGTAAGAGCTCAGGGTGAATGTTGGGGGCGAATACTGTTCTGCAAGATCTAAGGGTGAATGCTGAGGGCGAATGCTGTTCTGCAAGAGCGGAGGGCGAATGCGCGCGTGATATCAGACGTTAATGTAGCACACATGTACATTTGAACACTAATAGATTTTTTTAGTTTAAATGCAATGCTTGTTTTCATTTAAATGTAGGGTTTTTAAAGCAGGGAGAAATAATGGCTGCCAAATTAATAAGCATTTCTTTGGGAAAAATTTAAATCTTGTACTGGGTGATGAAGATGATAGTGGGTATTGAATCTTGATTCTTGACATCTAGAGAGAACCCTACAGCCTAACACAATCCAATGGAATTGACCAAAAAAACCCAAATAGAGTCAACCCTACTATAGGAGGAAGGGCCTACAGTAAGAACTTACCATTTTGCAAGAGCTGAGGGTGAATGTTGTTCTGCAAGAGCTGAGGGCAAATGCTGTTCTGCAAGAGCTGAGGGTGAATGTTGAGGGCGAATGCTAAGTGAAAATGTTGTTTTGCAAGAGCTGAGGGCGAATGCTGAGGGCAAATGTTGTTCTACAAGAGCGGAGGGCGAATGCGCGAGTGATATCAGACGTTAATGTAGCTATTGCAACGGATACGAAAAAATAAAATCATTTTTATGTAACGCACATATAAGTTGCGTATTTTTATGTAGCACGCATATAAGTGTCATTATACTGACGGCGGACAAAGCTTCGCTACTGCGACGACTACCTCCAGACGTCGCAATTGCGACACTTAGACGTTGTGTCGTACTTGCGATGTTTGGATGCAGCCATCGTAGTAGCAATGCTTTGGGCCATAGTGTCGCAATTGCGACGTCTTCCTCCAAACATCGCAATTGTGAAATTTTATCTAAGTGTCGGTATTGCGACACTTTTCTATAAACGTCGGTATAGCGACGGTTTCGAGCGGGATGGAAAAAATTTGGGGAAATTTCCGACATTTGGTCAAAAGCGTCAGAACCAAGTGTCGGAATCTCCGCCAAATGTAGTAGTGCCTGGAATCATATTCTCAGTTAAATCTGCAGTCTCCTGGGGGCTTCTAGCTTCAGTGTTTTCTTTCTCCTACTCACATCCCTCAGGAGAAGCAACCCTAGCTTCGCTAGGGTTTGCTGTTTCATTTAGTTTTTCTCTAGTTGTTTCTTTATCAATAGCAAAGTATTCTGGTAGTTGATTATTTTCAATATTGAGATCCAAGGGGCTATGAGGACATGCATAATCACTTATATTGGCCAAAATTTGGGCCAATTGGTCTTCCTGTAAAGGACTTACGATAACATTTTCGGCCAGCTCTGTTTCATCCTGATTACTGCTATGATTGTCCTCAGCCTCCTCACATGTGTGATAACTTCCTTCCTCTTCATCTGAATACTGGATTTCTCCCTCAAATTCTTCTTCTTCATAATTTCCTTCGATTCCTTCTTCCTTATTATCTCCTTCCCCTACACTAGATTGCTTTTCACTATTGGTTTGGCGACTTATTTCTTCTTCGTCCGAGTAGTGAATTTCTCCTTCCAATTATTTTTCCTCATCAGTATGAGGGATTAATCCCTCTAATTGCTCTTCCTCTTTAGTGCGAGGGCTTACTCCCATCAATTGTGGAGGATTTTCCTCCTCTGAGCTGTGCATTTCCAGGGGCTGGCTGTTACTGCCCAGAAGTTCTTCCACCATCCTTCTATTTCATTTCAACCGGAGGGACTGTCTATGAGTATAAGGCTCAGCAATTGAGTCGGCCATCCTCTTCCGTTTTGGAGCAGGTAGAGCTAACCCTCCGTCAATGGAAAATATTAATTCTTCCCAGCTGGACTGTTGCTGGGCAAGGCTACGACTCACTATTAAACGAATTAGACAATGGTGTCTGACCACCGTATCTGCATGCTGGGCTTTTATTATACCACGAGGAGTATCATGCAACAAAGAATTTAAAAATGCAGGAAAATTAATAGTGCATTTCTGTTTTAATACAGCTAGTAGCTTAAGGTGGCGAGGTCTTACCACATCCTTTCTTCCGTCGCACGTTATGTAAGCCTGCACAATCTTGGCCAACTTCATCCATGGTTCTCCTAATGACGCTGGCTGGACTCCTTTACCTTTGATAACTAATGTCTATCCATAATCTTGAAAAAATTTTATGGCTTCACGAATCCTAATCTTCTTCTAAGTCCAAATAGTCCCTTGCGTGGGAATGCTAGACACTTCTGCAATTATCTCGTCAGATACAACTATTTGCCTCCCTCTGACCATGGAGGATCCTTCCTGCAAGTTCAATAAAAATTTGGTGGCCACAGCTTCATGGGGTTGCTGCATTCTCAAGAAATATGTAATCCACCCCAGTCTTTCTAAAATTTCTCGTGCAGCATCAGAGATGATCAATACTTGCGGTTCACTGCGAATTGGCCGTCCTCCCATTTCTGCGTTTTGTTAATTTCTCAACACACAGTAATCACAATGGAACAACATAGCATAGTTCGTTGAAAATTTGTTATTTCCTAAAATGCAGGGATTTTAATCCGTATACAGGAATCTTGGAGTTTGTTTTGTATGCAGATATCTGCGCCCCCTGAATGAATGAAAGGTCACCCTCGACCGTCAATTGAGAGGAGCATGTGTGGCTCAGCAGCAGTACAACAGTAAAAAGCAGGCGTAATTATGATACATTCAATCAAATTATAGCAATTACTGAAATCAATGCATGTGATGAATCGTTAATAAATAGAAAATTGTTTTGTAATGATTCAAATGCAAGGAGAAGGGACAACATAAAATAAACATAAATACAATTGTGTTATTTACCATTTTGAACTAATATGATCGATTTGTAATGATTTTCATGTATAATAGGTTCGGAGGGAAAGGTAAGTGATTCATATTTCATTTGAAATTTAAATAAAGATATAGGAAAAGGGTTAAATATAACTATTGATGTGTATAAATGTGACTCCAATACCATCAGCAGAGCTCTGCTGCCCACAGGTGTCCATAACTTTGACAGAGTTGCTTGCTTACCCATGGAACCATTGTCCTTTATGCATACTGAGGAAGTGCCCCTTTTTTATTGAATATCATGACGGAGGCTATTGTGCTGGCTTCGTGACCAGATAAACCACAATGCCGTTCACCGGGAAGAAGTGAAAGGTGGGCAGGCCAGCTCGTGATGAGACCTCATGTTCCAAGGACTTCTTGATTTTTTCAATTGTCTATTGGACCATTTCCCTGGTTTGGTGGCCATAATGGGAATGCCACTTCACTGCCTTCCCTATGATCACGGTAGGCTGGCTCTTGGTGAGACCCCATACCCTCCATCTACAAAATCATTATTAAGAATATGTAAATATTTTTTCTTCTTTTCTTTTTCACACAACACTTTTCCTCAGTTATTCATAAGGGATGGCTCAACACTCCTTAAGAGTAGGGATGGTGGAAGAAGTCTGAACATCTCAATAGAAAAAAACATTATGCCCTTAGTCCTATTCCTTAGATAGACATCAAAGAAAGTTATAGCATATGGGAAAGAACCAATCATGATAAAAATAATCGATCAGATTAATTCAATGGTAAAAATAGAAAAGTTATGTTATTGATGATGCCCTTTTTCCTTTTTTTTCTTATCATTACTAGACAATTTTCTTAAAAAAATGACGATTTATTTTGATTTGTTGATTACAGTAAGCTTTAATTTGTATGATTGTATATAAATGATATATTTTCCTTTAGAAAATTAATCAAAAATTCAAAATGATGTCTTAAAACAAAAAAAAAATCCTAAAAAAAGTGATGTTCCTTTTAAAAAGAACAACAAAAAACAATCTGCGGAACTGTTGTTCCTTTCAAAAGGAACAACAAAAAATACTCTGCAGAAGTGTTGTTCCTTTGGGAAGGAACAACAAAAGCGCTCTGCGAAACTACTGTTCCTTTCAAAAGGAACAACAAAAAATACTGTGCGGGAGTGCTGTTCCTTTGGGAAGGAACATCAAAAACGTTTTGCGAAACTGCTGTTCCTTTAGAAAGGAACAACAAAACAAACGAAATAAACAAAAAAAAATTCTCTTTTTCTTTTTTTTGAAGAAACTGAATTTCATGAAACAACAATGAAGAAATAAAGTGGTAATATTAACAGAATGTTAAAAAACAAATTCCATAAAACAACAATAAAAAAACGGAGAAAAAATGCTTTATGTACAAAAATTAAAAAAAGAGATGATTTATCAAACTGATGCCGAGGGGGAGTTCTCCCCTTCAGCGAGAATTTCCATGGTAGAATCTTCCCGTAAGTGTTGTTAAAAGGATTCCCAGGTAAGCGGTTTATGATACAATCGTACTCGATGACCATTTACCTTAAAGGAATGTCCAGATCCGTTAATGGTAACTAATGTAATAGTGCCATTATCATGCACTTTTTGTATTTCATAGGGTCCAAGCCATCGTGTCTGGAGTTTTCCTGGGAAATCCTGAAACCTAGAATCATATAGGAGTGCCCAGTCTCCTTCGTGGAAGATCTTTTCTTTGATATGGGCGTCATGCCATTTGGCTCTCTGTTGCTAAATTAATGTTGTGTGTTGAAGAGCAGAGAGCCTAATTTCATCTAGCTCATTAATTTGCTGTTGTCTTTTAGCCTAGGCTTCACTTAAATTTAGACCCACCTTTTTAGCTATTCGTAAAATTTGAATTTCTAATTCTATAGGAAAGATGGGTTCCTTTCTGAATACCAATTGGTATGGTGAATATACTGTGGTAGGTCTCCACGTTGTTCGATATGCCCACAATGCTTCTGGAAATTTGTAGGCCCAATCTCGTCTATGAGAAGCAACTGTTTTTGTTAATATAGATTCGATTACTTTGTTCGTGCTCTCTACTTAGCCATTGGCCTGTGGGTGATATGGAGTCGTAATCTTGTGTTGAACGTGGTAGTTTTGCAATGTTTCGACTAATTTGTTACCTACAAACTGTGGTCCTCCATCTGTGATTATGTCTCTTGGGAGGCCATAGCGCACAAATATTTGGAAAAGAAATTGTATTACAAAGTCCTCTGTAGCTTTTGGAAGAGCTTCTGCCTCAACCCATTTGGTGACATACTCAGTTGCAACTAGGATATATGTTTTTTGGTTTGATGGGGGGCTAATAGGACCAACAAAGTCAAGAGCCCAACGTTCAAACGGTTCGATCACTAGTTGAGGGTTTAGAGGCATTTCATCAGACTGCCCAGGGAAACCTGCCATTTGGCAGCTATCATAGGCCTGCACGAATTTTTTAGCATATTTAAAGATAGTAGGCCAATAATAGCCTGTTTGTAAAACTTTATGGGCAGTTCTATGATCTGCAAAATGTCTGCCACACTATCCATCATGGCATGCTTTCAAGATGTCAAATACCTCATCCTCCATAAAACATCTCCTTATTTGCATATCTGCACCTGTATGAAATAGGTGACCTCCTTCCGGATGCGGATGCTTGAAGGGTTGGATGGGACGTGGATCCCTGCGCTGCTCCCAAAGGAGCTCGCATGGGAAGCCCATATGGCTCCCGGTACCTACATTTATGAATGCAATTACTCGCCAGCTCATGTAGCAGTTAATTACCTTGATCGGCTCACTCTACATTTGATTATGGCAGTGCTCTTAGTTATGGAGCACATTTGGGACAGTTCGAATGGTAATGTTGGCTGGGGTGGTTTGTCGTCTCCTCTGCGCGGGGATTGTTCTCCAGGTGCTAGAGATGCCAGTGTGAGGACGAATACTGGGCGTCGATGTTCTTTATGCGCCTGCTTCGAGCCTCTTCTCGGGTTTCATTTTTCCCACAGTCCCCTCTACAGCGTAAATCCTCTTAACGGTGTCTGCACTGATCAGCGAGGAGGTCTCAATTGTCCTCTTCAAGCTCAATTTGCTAACTTCAGCGGAGCCCCGTCCTTTTCCTCTCCCCCTGCTTTCCCTGTCCTCCCTATCTGCCCTGGTCCTCTTCGCCTGGTTCCTGTCACCATGCCTCGTCTCCACGAGAGAATGTGGTGCCGACGAGGTCTCAGTCGAGGTCTTATCAATCACCACCACCCTACTCTCAGTCATGGCTCGGGCTCCTCCTCTGCGGACGAGGAACACGTTCAAACTCAAGCTTCGCGAGGAGACAGAGGAAGAGGACGTGGCCAGATTCGAGAATCTGATGATGCTGTTCCCGCTTCCCCTCCCTTAGCTCTTGTTCCTCCAGCCTCTCACAACCTTGCTCGTCCCTCCATTTGGTAAACATCCTAGCGAGCTAAACTCAGGTTCGACTGCACCTCGAACAGTTCCATTCTCACTGCTTATATTACTGTGAATCTCCGTGAAGAGATCCCTAATCTTGCTTTGCCCCGTTCTGTCACTCCCCTTTCCCCTCCGGTCTCAGGCTTCCCCTGCGAAGTGGTGGCACCAGCTACTTCCACCCCCCTTCTACAGAACGAACAAAGCAAGGAGGTGGAGGACGCTGGCATGGAGGACGCTCTCAATGTAGGGAAGGTTGCCAGCAGCAATGATTTTGGTTGCAGGATTATCGAGGAAACTCCTTCTCCGACTCATGAATAGCCTTTGCAAAGCACTCCAGGTTTTTCTGCTCAATTATTGTAGGAATTTTATGCTATCTCGCCTCACAGCTCAGCTGAAAAGGCGGCTTTTGAATTTCGGTACTTATTTCTTTGTTTGTTTGGCATGTATGAACTCAAGACCAGTTTCCCTCTCAAGGGCGGTCCAGACTTTGTGGTTAAAAGGACTGGTTTCCCATTCAGGGCAGTCCAGACTCTCTGTGAATAGCTTGTTCAACAAGCCCAGTGATCAGGCTCACAAAGCTGACACTATGGCAGTTTTGTAGCAGTAACTTTTATACATAATAGAATTAGTCATACTTAGAAAAAAAAAAAATAGGTGACCTCCAATCCAGGAGAAGCGGGTACTACGGTGTATTATTTTCTTACGCTTATTAAGGGACAGATTTTTAGGTAATTTACCTATTGCCAAATATTTTGTTATATCAGCATACCACGGTGTTATGATAGTAACAACGAAGAGTTGTTCATCTGGAAAGTGATCTTCAACTGCTTCTATATCTGTTGGCTTTGGCATTCTTTACAGAAAGTCAGCTACAGGGTTCTCTTTCCCAGGTCGATCTTTGATTGTGATGTTGAATTCCTGCAGTAAAATCAACCATCTTGTCACTCTTCCATTTGTAATAGGTTTATTCGCTAAAAAATTAATGGCAGAGTGATCAGTATATAGTACTATAGGATACCCAGTTATGTAATGCCTAAATTTGTTTATAGCATGAACTACAGCTAAAAATTCTTTCTTAGTCATAGTATAATTTAATTCAGCAGGGGATAGATTTTTGCTAATATAGTAGATTGCATATGGCTTCTTGTCTTCCTCCTATCCTAGTACTACTCCAATTGCTGTGTCTGAGGCATCAGATGAAATTTGGAACAACAAATTCCAATTTGGGTCCCTCAGCACTGGGGCTGTTGAAACAAGCTTCTTCAGATCATTAAAGGCATTGTCACATTTATCTGTCCAAGTGAAATCAACATTTCTAGTCAGTACATATAAAGGTGCAGCTATTTGAGAATAATGTTCTATAAATCTTCTATAGTAACCAGAAAATCCAAGAAAGCTATGTACCCTTGTTTGTGTAGTAGGTGTAGGAATTAACAAGAGTATTTGAATTTTAGCCGGGTCTACTTGAATTCCAGCTACTGAAATATAATGCCCTAAGATAACTCCTTCAGTCATCATCATAAGACACTTTTCATTGCTTAAGCAAAGCCTAGTGTCAATACATATTTGCAATACTTTTTCTAAGTTTTCCAATGCAGGCTCAAAGTCATCCCCATAGGGTGTAAATCATCCATATATACTTCGAGGCCTTCATTTATTAAGTCTGCAAAAATGCTGAGAATTTCCCTTTGGAATGTAGAAGGAGCATTGCATAGGCCAAAAGGTAGGACTCGGTAGGAAAATTTCCCCCATGGACAGGTAAAAGTAGTTTTGTCCTGATCTTCAGGGGCAATCTGGATTTGGTTGTACCCATTGAAGCCATCGAGGAAAGAGAATAATTTCTTCCCTGCTAATGTGTATAATACCTGGTCAATGAAAGGAAGGGGAAAGTGGTCTTTCTGTGTTGCCTTATTAAGTTCACGGTAATCTACACATATCCTCCACTTCCCGTTCTTTTTTGGTACTACCACTAATGGGGAGACCCACTTGCTATCAGATATTGGGTAGATGAAATTAACATCCAATAGTTTTTGTAATTCAGCTTTCACAATATCTTTAAGGTGAGGGTTTAGTCTCCTTTGAGGTTGGCGAATGGGTCTTGCACGTTTTTCAATGTAAATGTGGTGAGTACACAATTGAGGATCAATTCCTTTCATATTGGGGTAATCCCATGCAAAGGCTGCTTTGTATTTTCATAATAATTGGACCAATTTCTCTTCTTGTTCAGCAGTGAGATTGTTGTTAATATTTAAAGTTTTTCCCGGCTCAATTTCTACAACCTTGCTATTGCTCACAGAAGTAGTAGGTATTGTTTGATTAGGAATATCTTTGAAAGGATCCTCTTCTTATCAATTATCGAATGCTGCTTTGATCATGTGAAATTGCAAATAAGATCTGGTTTGTGACTTATTAATAAAATTATTAATGATATCATCCTCTATTTGATCTTTAAAATCAAGAGAATTTTCTATGGTTAGAGGTGATCTCATATTCTCCATAAGATATGATGCAGGTGGTTTTCTTGTTTTGATTATTGATAGACTTGGCTGGGCTGGGGGATATAGGGCTGGATTCTTGACATAATTTCCCCTTGTAATTGTCATGTTTCCTTGTCGGCATCCAATATAAGCATCGACAGTTGCCAACCAAGGTCTACCTAGAATTAACGAATGTCCATCTAGTCGATTCTTTGGATTGATAACCAGGAAGTCAGCAGGGTATTCCCAGGAATCTACTGATACCATTACATCTTGTAGTATACCTTCTGGTTTGAGTAATGATCGGTCAGCCAATTCCAACAAAGTTTTTGTTGGTTCCAGTGATGTAATTCCAAGTTTTTGACAGGTGGTGGTTGTTAAAATGTTAATTGCTGCCCCCAAGTCAACTAAGGCATTTGGAAATGATTGGCCATTGATCTGCATTGTCACTATAGGATTTCCCGGGTCCTCATATTTGATGGGTGTTTCCATTCCTGATAATAAGTCAGATAAGGTACCGACTATTTGGACAGTAGGATTGGTTGTTGTTCTCCTCTTTGGCTTCTTTATGCATAATTCCTTAATATTTTTTGCATATATAGGAATATCTTGAATAGCTTGGAGGAGAGGGATTTTTATACACAAATTTTTTAATTCTCCTAGAAGATCAAAATTAGGTTGTTCTAATGGACAAGGTATAATTAATCGTTCTGGGAATGGTGGAGAGGAAGTTATTACTTGTTGTTGATTTTGTTGCTGGACTTCCTTCTCACTTTGTACTGTTTTTTCTATAGGTAACGGATCTTCACTGTGGATATCATTGTTTCTCTCTGTTTCAACTATGCGCCCAGACCTTAATTGAAGATCATTACACTCCCTTAGTTCAGTTTCTACTTCTGGGGGTTCCATTATTTGGACAGACTGAACTGGCCTATTGTTTGGGTTTGGGTTGGGTTGGGCTGGGAGTTGTGGTATTAAATTGGTCTGGGGGTTTGTATAAGGAGATGGTAGTGTAGGTTGAGAGAGAGGAATTGATCCAGCTGGCTGATTTGTTGGTTTTTTCCAATTTGACTGCTAGGCCTAATTCTGGGAAGTAGAGGGGGACCATTGTGTAGGCCAGAAAGGAAAGCTAGGCCAATTATTCTGATTTGTTTTATTTGGCCAAGATGTGGGAGGAAATGGCTGTTGTGACCAATTAGGGAAAGATGGTTGATTCTGCCACATCCCACTATATTGTTGAGCATTATATTGAGGAGGTTGAAAAGAAAATGGATCATTTGGCATACCTGATGGTCATGGCTGCCATTGTCGGCGCTGATTAAGCAGACATACCACTTCTGATTCCTCTTCTGCCTCCTTATAAAATACTTTTAGGCCAGGAAGTGAAGGACATCCTTCTGTAGGGTGATCTTTCGTGCAAATGGCATAGACTTTAATCACATCCAATGGACATTCTTTGTGGTTGTGCTTCTTTCTACACCTGGGCCAGAATATTGCCAAGTTTTGTTCTACTTCTACTTGATCTGTTTGGCTTGCATAATATCGAACTGTGTTGTTAAAGTCCCAAGTATGTTTGTCTTAAAGTCTTCTAGCAGATTTCCAATCTTTGCACGAGTCACACCTTCATTAGAGGTCTTATTTTCTCTTGTGATTATATCACGTTCTGCTGATTTCAACCTTGTATTGCCCCTCGAACTCCTGATACACAAATCAATGATGTTAGGATAACTTTCCTGATATATATCACCTTTTCCCATAATATTCAATGTTTCAACCCATTGATCTTTCATTCCCCTAATTAATGTGGTTTTCAAAACATTATCAGGTAAGGGTAAAGATGCATAAGGGGATCTCTAAAGATTATATTGAAACCGTTCCACATACTCTTCCAAGGTCTTATTTGGTTTTTTTGTCATTTGGAATATCTCATCTTTTAATTCCCGAGACCTACAATAATCTTGATATTTCTTTAAAAATGCAGCCTTCATATGATCCCAATCAGTTATAACACCCCCACCTAATCCCATAAACCATCGTAGGGCTGCCCCTTTTAATGTAGAAGGGAATAGTTTTAGTTTTTGGGCATCGGTGGTGTAATCGTATCCTCTGCACAGCACATCAAACTCAAATAAAAACAGATCTGGGTCCTCTGATGTTAAGCCGTGAAATGTGGGAATATGTTGAAGAGGTATAGATTTCATGGGTGCATTGACTGCAGTATCCACTATAGGATATTGTAGCGTAGAGGTCTGCTGCTGATTCTGATTTTGGTTCTAGGCCATTTGATCGAAGATATGCCAGTATCCCTCTGGGATTTCCAAGGAATTTCTAGGTTGACGAGCAGGGGTAGGAATGGCTTTGAAAACACTCCCTTTGTCTGGGATAATAAGTATTTCCTGTTGACCTACTGTTTGAGGTGATTTAGGACCTTGGTTCTGAATAAGTTGAATAGCACTTCCCTTATTTGGGCTACTTATTGTTTGGGCAGTTTTAGTAGGAGATTTCAACTTTGTGATTTCTCCCGTTTCCCCTTCTCCTTCTCAGAGATTGCTAGCATTCCTTTCTTGAAGGAAACTTATGCAAGGATTATCAATTTCTTGGGAATCTTGCTCGATTCCCTCTGTTTGACTGTGTATCTCAGCAAAGGCTTCAGATGGTGACTCTGTATCCTGAAGGGAACTAGTAGGCTTTCTAGAAGCAGTTATTTTAAACCCTACTGATGGTTGAGATTCAGTTCTTTTAAGGATTTCGTCAATAAAGGTTGTGCGCCCAAGGGTCACCAGTCCCTTTGGTTTTTTAGTTTTAGGAGGAATTTTGTTTCCCTTAATTGATTTATTCATTCAAAGAAACAAACCTTCATTCCTACCTAAAGAAAGAAGCTTACCTACTTCTTTTGTGAAGCGGGCTGCGAGCAAGTGTGTTTCTTGCCCAGTGCGCAGGTTCTTACCTTCCGTCTTTAATACCCAATTCTTCGCAAGCAGAAAAAAATCAGTTGTGCATTACTCCTTTAAAATGGCATACACTCTCCTCAGCAATGGCGCCAAAATTTTGGGTCATAAAAAGGTATCTTTTGAACACCTAATTAGCCTACATTAATCATCAATCCGGGAGCGTCTTTTTATTTCAAGAGGGTACTCTATTTGAGGCTGCAATTGTTTAAGAGCAATGCGGTGAAGATGTAGTACAAAATAACAAGAACAAAAGTAACCAATGCTTGAAAAGAAACCTAATTACCGTGACATGAATGGAAAGATTAAACTACTTCAATCTTGCAGAACATCGATCAGGGATGCAATAGCAGTAACTCTTTCCCTTAGAAATCAATGCAAGATGACCAATCTGGGGACTTGGAAGCAAAAGCCTCTATCCTCTACAGTTGGAGATCTTAAAGCAATTGAAACGAAAAAAGATTCAATGAAAGCAACTTAAAAGAAACGCAAGTTGAAAAGGAACATCATCATGTAACTACAACTGATCTATTTGCTAATCAAAGACTATGAATAAGTAATGAATAGAAACGGAACAACAATGTGAAATGAACAGCAATTATAATTCAAACATATTCAAGACACTAGATTTCTATACTTCAATCCTGTCGACATCTTCTCACCATGCAATGATCAATTATCACAGATTATAAACTAAAGGAACAACAACTCAAATCAGATACAAGTCAACGAAGCTTTATAGTAACAACAAGATAATCGAACTGTGAATTATGCTTCTTGTAAAGAAATGAAACAACAATGACTCTATATTTGATCCGATCAACAATAAACCAATTCTGTAATCAAAACAAACATTAAGCGCACTCCACACGACAATGAGAAAAGATTAAAATACAAACAACGAAGTTATTCCACCAGAGCAGGGCCCTTAGCGCTAGTGAAATACTGCTGGGCTAATTCAGAACTGTAGAAGGAAAATAAAACGAATGCTTTGTATTAAACCAACATAATTTTTTACAGAAAGGTTTCTCTCAAAACAGAGAGTTAATAGAACAGAGAAAAAGTAAAGTCTTGCGACCAATTCCTAACTTCAACAACAATCCGTCCCCTTGTCACTAAAGGACGTGGCTTTATTTATCAAATCTCGACGGACCAATCAAGGAACAAGATAAGTTTGAACAGCGATCCCTTAGGATCGAAATATCCTGAGGGATTCGCTCCTCTGTGTTTAGTCATCTTTATGTTTGCGCTGACTGAGGCCGAGCTGTTCCTTGTCCTTTCTGGGCTATTCGTTCAGATCTTCTTACCTTTGGCTGGATATGATTCAACGCTGTTGGATTAGCAGTTAGATAGTTCTCAACCCCACCTTTGGTATAGCTTCTCACCTCTCCGAATTCCTATTTGTCAATCAAAAAGTAGCTTTTAGTCATCTTTTCGTATTAATCATAAACCTTTCCAATTCTGTTGTAATTCCTATGATAAATTACCTTTCCAAGGAAAACATGAGTATATTTATGGTAAAGAATAAGTAAATGCACAATAATTTCATACCTCTTTCACTACCCAACAGTGTCGAATGTCAGAAATTTTCTTGTAAACAAAAATTTCTACCGTTACCTCTCATCCCTATTTCAGCAAATATTCCTTTCCAGTAGTGGGGGCTAGACTTCATCGGTGAAATTCGTCCACCTTCATCAGGACAACATAGATGGATTATTATAGCTACAGAATATTTCACTAAATGGTTTGAAGTTGTACCAACCAAAAATGCTACTGATATAGTAATTATTAAATTTCAGTTGGAAAATATTATGTCAAGATTTGGTTTTCCACAGAAGTTAGTAACTGATAATGCAATGGCCTTTAATTCCACCAAGATGTACAACTTTTTTCAACAATATGGGATTGATTTGACTCACTCCACACCTTATTACTCTCAAGTTAATGGATTGGCCGAGTCATCCAATAAAATTTTGGTAAAGATTATTAAGAAAATGCTGCAGGAAAATAAGAGGAATTGGGACACTCAGTTGATACATGCTCTGTGGGAATATAGAGTGAGTGGTAAAAAATCAATTGGCATGTCCCCATTTCAGCTTCTATATGGTAAAAATGTTGTAATGCCTTTGCAATTAGCTCTTCCTGTGATGAAGTTCCTAGAAGATGAATTTGATCATGAAAACCCAGTTCAAGGGAGAAAGCTACAGTTTATAGAGGCACACCAAATCAGAGAATCATTGTTGGAAAAATTTCAGAAGTATCAGGCTAAAGTCAAATATGTTTTTGATAAAAGAGAAAATTAGAAGTTATTTCAAGAGAATTATTTGGTGATGCGTTGGGATGCTAGGAAAGAAGACCATGGAAAGCATGGTAAGTTCGAAAATTTGTGGTTTGGGCCATTTAGAATTGCTGAAGTTTTTGAGAATAATAAATTTCTGCTCAAACATCTGAATGATGATCAGCTGACTCGAGGCCCAGCCAATGGTCATTTTCTTAAAAGGTTATTTATTTAGTAAAGTCATTTAAGTCACTCCATTGTAAATATCTGGTGTGATTTGTCAATAAACTCCATGCACAATGGTATTTATGTCTATATATATGGTCAGTCTTTAGTCCAGTATGTCAATGGTCAATCCTAGTCTCTATTTTTAAGAAGTCTTCTAAGTTTCAAGAGTTTTTTAGGCACTGAGTCTACAGTCCTTAAAGCCTCAAAGTGAGGACCTCATCCTCAATAGGAGCCACTGTTAGCATTGAAAATGTTAATGGTGTAATTTCCATTGTGTCACTATTCTAAAAATTTTATTGTGTCTTAGTCCATGTCCAAAGTTTGAGTCATTTCCAATAAAAGCTAAAAAAGAGTCCCAACATCAAGGTATTTTTAAGTGAATAGGTGTCATAGTGTTTTAGAGTCATAAAATAAGTTAAAATCTCTATTTTGACTTATGTTAGTGCTAAAGGTTAGTCGATTTTTGGGTAATAAAATTGCATTCATTTGGTCTGGAATAATATCCACCTTTGTTGCAAATTCATTGTCAAAACAGTAATACAGTGAAGGGAAGCTATTTTTCAGAAATGGAAGTCATATATTCCACACAGTGAAAAGTGCAAATATTTCACTAAGATTTTGGTTATCTCAGTAAAGAGTCTATAGGTAAACATGTAATCAGTTTTCGAAGAAGGAAAATTAAGGCTTCATGGCAACCAGAGTTCTTTAAAAGCAAAGAGCAGCTTGTAGAAAATAGATTGACCAATAGAGCGAGAGATCTGGAGAAGAGCAA
The DNA here is from genome assembly GCA_034641835.2 of Pinus albicaulis. Taxonomy (NCBI): domain Eukaryota; kingdom Viridiplantae; phylum Streptophyta; class Pinopsida; order Pinales; family Pinaceae; genus Pinus; species Pinus albicaulis. Next base: position 903,720,595 of record CM076578.1, on the reverse strand, counting down.
CAAAGAATTTTTAAAGGGAGCTCGCTCTAAATTAAACTAAGGAATGAAGCGAAGGAGAAGAACCATGTGTGGAATGAGCGAACGACCATGATCCAATCACAAATCCAAAGGGGAGCAGACCGACGGCTAAGATTAAAGCGCACATGTGGCAACTTCGCAAAGCACAACTTTTAAGTTTTATCGTTAAGTCAAATAGCATGGTATGTTAAGTGATTTGTGATGTGATGAGGCTAGGGGGAAGCAAGGAAGACCGTCAGATCTGAGCGCAAATCAACGAGGAGATTAAAGCACAGATGGAGTGATTTCACAAATTGCATTTTTTAAAGTTTATCGTTAAGGCTTCGCATGGTATGTTAAGAAATTTGCGATGCGATGAGGTGAGTGACACATATCGGTGTAGTGCATCACTACAATCTTACAAATTGTAGATTTTACAGTTGAGACGTTATCAATGTAAAGTTAAATTTGCGGGTGGTCGATCTCCTATTGCTTCCTATTGGTCAACTGGTTGTGGGGCCCAAGAACCACAATTGCACGTGAATGCATATTGTTTGGGAACAATTGTGGTTTTTTTTTAAGTTATGATAAATGTTTTTGATTGCACATGTATATATGTTTATTAAGTTCTAATGCAAGATTTGCGATCGATCCCATTTCTCTACCACGTCACCTCCACCCTAATCGCACATCGTAGTTCGCCATTTTCAACATTTAACTTCCATAATTTCACAATAAAACTTCAGATGTGTGATCTGTGATTGGTCTCACTTCTTCAACATGTCACCAACCCCCCCCCCACCTCCCCCCTCACTTATCATTTATTCTGCTCCATGTCTCCTCTGTCAGTTAAACCTGTTTCGAAGGATTTTCTTTGTAATTTCTCATAAAATGAACCTCCGTTAGTCTATCCAAAAGTTTCGGATTTTTCCGCCATTACAAAGGGTCTTCAACCAAAAAATGGAAAGGAATGGCGGAACAGCGGCAGAGTTTCTCTCAAATAGTTTTCTACCACTACTCACAGTACCAACACATTTTTATCAAACACCGAGCAACATTCAAGGAATAGCCACACACCATTTTCATTGTTGTTTTCACTTTTTATGGAGTTGGTTGCACCAAAACGAAAGAGGAGTCTTCCCATAAAACTGCCACATCATGCAAACCAATTCAAACTATTAGCCGTAATGGTGTTATTTTCATTATGTCATAACACTTTGTATTAAATTTTTAGATAAGCCTCACCTCTTGCACGAGGTTGTAATGACTTTTGAAATAGATTTACCTTTTTCTACGGAAGATGATAGTATCATATTTTGTATATATGTGCCAAACTGATATGAAGTCAGGGTTAATTGGTGGTTATTTAATTTTGACTTATATGAACTGTATTTTTTTTTTTGAATGAAATGGAATAATACTACTGAGGACTTATTACCAATTTGACGTGTGTATTGTCTACTTTACTTGTGTTTCCATATCTCATTTCTTCTAGTTCCAATTTGCAAATCATCATACTGTTATGTGTTTCTATTAGTCTCCTAAGCATGTTATGTGTTTTATCAGTTTTTGTTGGTCTCACATAGTGAGAATTCCTGATAAAATATATGTTATAATAGTCGAAGAGAATCAATCATGATAGTTATTCTTTATGATATTTCAATGAGAATCTTGTCAGACTAGAAATAGCTTTCTCTCAATGGAAAATTATGAAACTGCTTCTTTTGCGAATTTCTACTAAATGCGGTAGTTTTCTATTTTACAGACCTATTGATTCTTCTCTCATCTCACAATTTCCTCTCCTCATAAATTACAAACTTGCATCTTGCTACCACATCAGATTCCAATACCCTCTTTATTAGAACTGTGGATTTTATCGAAATCTCTCTTCAGTAAATCAAATTTTATACCATCTTCCAATCCCATAAAACAAAACATTAAAATTTCCTTAGAGTTTAATATGTGTCTGGTCAGGCGCTTGCTACAGTCCAAGTGTTGATTCTAGCACCAACAGAGCTAATAAAAAATTCTAATAAAAATTCAGTGAAGAGTATGGCATGTTAGCTCCATGGTGAAACTAGAATGAGGGAAAATGGATGGGTGTATGGTAGCAAGGTCTAGCAAAGACAATAAAACCCAAGGTTTTCACTGTGAGAATAGCTAGAATTAGGGTTTGTTTACGTTTAACATGTTAGGGTCATTGGTGTAAATGATTGGAGTGTAGTGATGAAGCATATGGGATGTATGGGTTATGGTTTATATGATGGGGTTAGGTTTTAGGTCAATGGGAAAGTTAGGGTTTGTCATAATAATTTTTTTTATATGTATGGACAGTGAACAATATGGAGAAAACATAAGTGACATGAATTTTTTTTTTTAAACTTCAAAATTTGACCAAAAGATGCATTAGGATGGATAATTACCTTGTATGGAGGCTAAAAAAAGGAATAGAGCACGAGCTTTGAGTTTTTTTGGAGGTTATCGAGCTTAAAACATGAAAACTGATTCTTTAAAGAAGCATACCACCATGCTACAGGAGCGTAACAAAAAAGGTAGAAGCGTAAAAACAGGGTTGTAGAAGTGTAAAAATACTATTGTGTAGCACCTTCGTAGCACTAAAAAGTGTAACACCTATGTGCAATGTCCTCCAAAAGTATAAAAATTCTTCCCAAAAGTGTAACACGCGGCCCAGAAGCGTAACAAGGATAATTTTTTAAGGATTGCAAGTGAATTGTAGTGGAATTTAAGCATTACAATTTGGATTTTAGACCATCATGAAGGGAAAATGAAGTAGATAAATGCTCACAGACACATGAAGGGGTAATAATGAGTGGAATGAAGTTTAAGTTTTCCTTTTATAAACTTTGAGATGATCCTTTACCTTTTGACACTTACAATGACTTTTTTGACCTTCTTGCACTTGGAAATTACTTTATGCACCTTCAAATAAAATATGAGGATAGAATGAACCTCTTTTTCACTTTTTGATACTTGAGGTGAATTTATGGAATTTTGAAATAAGACAACAGGACACAGTTGACCTTCCTTTATGAGACAAAACTTCTCCTTTTAAATGGGATAGTAAGACTACTTTTTTAAAAACCTTTGAAATTTTTCTCATTTGGATATGACCCTTTCAAAGTAAGATAAGGTGTCTTTAAAAACTAGAAATGACCTCTTTTATATTTGACTGGGACAGTAGGTCAGAATTGACCTCCTTTGAAGGTTTGACACTTAAAACAACATTTGATCCTTTTAATGAGACAAAAGGACATATTTTTTTCTTTTCATGAGATAGTAGGACATAATGGAGTTATTTTGAACTTTTTTGAAACTTGAACCATATGAAACAAGACAGGTGGTCTTTATTTCATCTCCTAAACATGTTGGCTCCTTCCTTAGGGTTTTATGAGTGGAATGGAGGGTTTTTGCCTTGTTTTAAGTGAAAATTTGAATATTTTTTGAAGGTAGACATGAACCTAGACATTGATCTATATGAGGTGGAGTGACATAACCTTACACCTCTTTAAATGATGATGATGGAGATGGTGACCTTGAAACTGATTATGATGGAGATGAACTTGAAAATTGTGGTGGTGATGAATAAAATGAAGGAGAAATAAACTTGAGCTAGACCTCTTCAGTGACCAAAATTATTTTCTAAGAACTTGTTACCTTTGGGAAATGGAGTCAACCTGAATTTTGAAAAACTTTGACAAACCTGAAATGATGAACTGAGTCTAGAAATTACTTTGAATAGAAAAAAATGACTTGACTCTAACTTGAAAACTGATTGTAACTTTTTGAAATTTTTTGAAATAAAACATGAGATGAATGAAGAATTATCATGGCCTTCTCCTCGGGCTTCAAACTTTTGCAACAACTTCCTTATTGCTTGGAAATCAAATTAAAATGATATGTACAATGAAAATGAATTTATTCTTCAATGATCAAGTAAGATAATGTTTGAGGAACCTACCATTGGTTGGTACTCCAAAAACTTCTTTCCCTTCAAGATCCTCTAGTAGAAATTCTTTATTACCTCTGAATGTAGTAATCTTGTAAGGTCCTTTCCATAGAATGTCGAACTTTCCATGCTTACTATTGTCTTCATTATGGGCATCCCAACGAAGAGAAACATCCCCAAGCTTTATATCATCATCTTTGGTCTTCCTATCATAAATGTTTTTTATTTTCTCATGACGCTTTGAAGTATGACTGAAGACTTCATCTCTTTACTATTGTAGATGGATCATTTGGCTGATTCTTCATTGAATGTCATTTGGATCATTATCAATCTCTTGCAAAATTTTCATCACTAGTATAGCTAGAGAAGTAGGGAGCATTGTATCAACACCATACATGAGTTGGAAAGGTGACAAGTTGATTGATCTCTTCGTGCTAGCTATATCCTCCCATAGAGAATTAGTGGGCTTTTTGTGCAAATCCCTTTTTTTTATCTCATCGTCTTCTTGATTATGTTCAACAAATTTTTATTTGATGATTCAACAAGCCCGTTTGCCTGAGGATAGTATGTTGTTGAATTACCAAGCCTAATGTGATACTTGTCACAAAATTCAATCATTTTCTTGGAATTAAAGGCAGTTGTATTGTCATTAATGGTTTTGTGTGGACATCCAAAATGAGATAGAATATTTTTCTCAATGAAATGAATGATAACAGTGTTGATATCTTGCCTCGTGGGGATGGCTTCAATCCATTTGGTAAAACAATATGTGGCAGTGAGTATCCATTTTCACTTAGTTGATGATGGAGGATGGATCTCACCAATGAAGTCCCCCACTGCTGTAATGGCACTTGCACTTCAATTGGTTTTAAGGACAAAAGAAATAGCTTCATCTTTCCCTGAAATATTTTACTTTCTTGACAACTTATGAATGTTTTATAAACATCAGGAAGTAAAATTGGCCAATTGAAGCCCACCCTCAAGATCTTTTTTGTTGTAGTCTTCCAATAAAGATGATCGCCACAGTCACCTTTATGAAAATCTGTCATCACTTTTTCAACTTCTCATTCAACCAAAAAATTCAACAACACTTCACCCAGATCTTTCTAATACAAGACACCATTAATAATACAATATGTAAGAGCTCTTAACTTCAAAGATCTAGCCTTACTACTTGGAAATCCAGTAGGAGGATTCAAGTGTTGTAAAACAAATACTATATCAACGTACCAAGGCAAAAAAGAGAAAATTTTAGATACCTCAAGTAATGTTTTAGCATCTTATTCTTCAGATAATGAAGCAATAAAATTAATGTCCAAAGCATGGATTTTGAATCTTCCATAAGATTTTCTAGGCCTTGTCCTTTGATCAGCTTTGTGGGCTTGATCTCCAAGTCATATTCTAACATTGAAATGATCCATTTACCTTACTGCCCTTCAAGATCATTTTGTGTAAGCACATCTTTGACAACAGCATTTGGAACATATGCAATGACATGAGAATGGAGAATTTAGACTTGGAAGTCCTTCAATGCTTTGAATAATGCCAAGGCCTGTTTCTCAATGATGTTGTACTTCAAGGTTGGGTCTCTTCTGGTTCTACTGAAGAAGGCGATGGGTTGCTCCGTGTTCTAATTTTTCTTTTGCATGAGGACAACAACAAGAGTATTGATGTAGGGGAATTGGACACTAGCCAGAAATGTAGGAGTATTTTCCACATGTTGTGGCTAGGAGAGTTCGAAATTTTTCTGAGATGTACCAGCAAGGTGTCAACACCTTAGCTGTCTGTTGCATTTAGAGCAGTTAGGGTTAGTTCAGTAACTGTAGAAGTCAAATAGGTTCATTCGTGTCAGTCTATTTGATTTCTGTTGATAGTAATATTATGTAATTAGTATTTTTGTGATTAAGAATAAAACGATCCTCAAGGAGGAACCGAACAATCATGTAATGAATTATAAATTGTAACCCCTAATACATTGGAAGGGGGGGATTGACAGTGAAATATTGAATCAAAAGAATTTCTCTCTGTTAAACAGTATTTAGGCTCATTTTCTATTTGTGTGTGTTATTAGAATTTCTCCGAAGAAATCATTCTTTTGAATTGAGAACTCTGTGCATAATCTTGTGTTAAATCTCCTTTGTTTCTCTCTATCTGTTTTTGAGCTCATACTCTTGGCGCTTGAATTGAATGTGTTGAAATTGTATTGAATCCCGAGAGAGGTTGAATAGGACTCTCTTAGAGGAGCGAAACCATAGTCACACTTTGTTTATCCAAAGAATAGTGAAGCGCTGTTGAAAGCAGTAATCCCTGTCTGTTGGAGTAAATAACATTGTTTTGTTATTAGTGGAGCGATAGTGTTAAGACTTAACCATAGAGTTAACGCGAAGAAGTTAAGTCGAAGAAAGGAACTACCATACAGTTAGAACCCAAGTTAATTATTGTTCAAATACCAGGATTGGGGATGTGAAACAAAACAACCCATTTCGCACCGCTTTTGGTCCAGGGCGAAACCACAAAAAAAAAACGCGATCCTGTCAGAACCTGACACGTCACCAAGTTAATACCGCCCACTTCACGTTTTTCTGGAGCGTTAACGATCAGCCCTTGAAAAAACGCGAGAGCTACCCACACCGTCCTATCTGGAGGATGGTAGATCAAACAGAAATCGTGTGACAAGTTGCACGTTGGATAGTCCAAGGTATGACCGACAGTTTTGTATTGATTTAACATTTATTTAATAAGTTTGATGTGTGGGGCCCATGGCGCAATGTTTTATAAAATGTTGCATTGGTAGTGTAATCAGGGTTAATAATACAAGTCTGAAGGTTGGTAGAAGGGGTACATTGTATTAAGATCTCATTATAAGCTGAGGCTGGTTGTTGATTAAAAAATTCAGATAATTTAATTAAAAAGGGAGATATAGTCTCGGCACATTGTTAAAAAGGGAAACCCAAAGGTCCTGTTATGTGGTTGCAGTATGATGTTAGACCATTTAATTGAAATTATGAAGGCTCCCTTATTGAATGATTAGACAGAGAATGAGAGACCAACTCTCCTTAGCACCTAGTCCACCATTTTGGCTATCAAGTATGCTCTGAGGAAAATGAAAAAATGATAAAATCAAGTGTATAATCAGAAATAATAAGAATAGGAGCATGATATAAAGCCAAATTAACTTGACTGAATGATTTTTTTGCCTCTTCATACCATTTTACTTCACTATCTTTCTTTAGCATGTCAGTAAATTTCCTTAAGTGTTCAACAAGATTGGGAACAAACCTTCTAAAAAAAATGAATTTTCCGCTGAATGTTTGGATTTTCTTTTTGTTTCTAGGATAGTCCAAGGTATGAATTGCTTGAATTCTTGAAGGGTCTATCCTAATTATATATTTTGATATGATATGGCCTAGAAATTTACCTTTATCCATAGTGAAAAGACTCTTCTTTGGGTTCAACGATATGCCAAACTTTATACATCTCTGAAAAAATGTTTTCAAGCGTTGAAAGTGCCGCTCATCTGTCTTGGAAAAAATAATGATTTCATCAAGTTAAATGACCAAAAATACATCCTTTTCACTGGCGAAAGAAATTTATATTTCTTGCTGAAAACTAGCCCTTGCATTCTTCAATCCGAAAGGAATTTTGGCATACATGAAGGTACCCCAAGTTGTTCTGAAGGCTATCTTTTCTTGATCATATAGATGAACTAAAACCTGATTATAACCAGAGAATCCGTCTAGAAATAAAATTCTAGAATATCCAATTACCCTTTGGAGAATATGGTCCATCTTTGATAGTGGGTAACTTTCCTTCAATGAAACTTTGTTTAGATTTCTGAAATCAATGCACAAGCGAATCTCTCTTGTCTTCTTCCTCACTGGCACTAGATTAGGCATCCAATTTGAAAAGTGAAGAGGCACTATGATACCAGCTATAAATAATATATTTACCTCCTTCTAAATAGAGGGTAACAACTTGGGATTCATTCTTCTTAACGTCTGGTGGAAATGTTTCTAATACGGCTTCAAGGGAAAGGCATGCTGAATTATGATCTTATCACAGACTTTCAAATCGGAATATTCCCAAGAAAATACATTAGAAAACTGAGACATAAGTGTTTCATATTTACCTTTCATTTCAACACTTAAATATTTTGAAATTTTTACCATCTTTGGCTTTTCTGGAGTGCCAAGATTGAGATCTTCCACTCCTAGTTCTGTTGGTAACATGGTCCATTTATGTGCAAAATCATCTTAATAAAAAATATCTTTCAAAGGTACAAAAAATCTTTGAATAGAGATATCTTTCACTGAAGCACTATCATCTCTGTTGCATGGATTTCTTTGTCATCTTCATATCACTGGGTGTCCATTTGAGAATTCACAAATTCCTCTTCTATCTGCAAGAAGTTGTTGATTTGTTTATCATCTTGAAAGACCTGCCAATATTGAACATTTTTTCGGAGAGCGGGGTGGTGTTTGAAATTTATCTCATACTTATTATTAGGATACAAGGAATTTTGAACATGCTGGCCGAAGTGGCAAGAGAATCATAAATAACATTGTTGTCCCTTGGGATCAATGCTAAAGTGTACTTAGTGAATGGCTTGAGGATGTCTAGCACTGAATTTCGATAAGCTCACATCCTTGGATGCTTATCTTGGTATTCCCCTTTGAATTTTTTTATTACTAACTCGGAGTCACCACATACAGAAATCTCCTTGGCACCTAGCTTCTTCAAAATTTTCAAATCGGCTATCAAAGCCCCATATTCAACTTCATTGTTTGAACATTCGAAAGCTAGTTTGTAGGATGACATTCAAACATTGGGAGGAAATTTTAATGACTAATTTATAGGGATGTGAATCCACACTCCAATACGGGCCCCTTCTTTTCCCAAATCTACATCGAAGTCCATGGTCCATAAACTACTTTCCTCATCTGGAAACTACAAATCGGATTACTGAACTTTGCTTGCTTCTTGAGAGACTTATGATGTACCAAAAAATAATTTTTCTTTCACTGTTTCATCATTTTTTTGAGACGATGCACTTGGTTCCAAAACACTTTTCACTTTTTCACAAATTTCTACATTTTCCAATTCTAAAACAGAATTTTCTGCTTTTTCTTCAATCAAAATTTCAGAAGATGTTGAACATTCATCATTGAAAAACATAAATGACTCTAAATCTGTATGAAAAACATGTATAGGATGGTTATTTGTCTTTTCTCGGCTGCTGATCATGTACTCCATCTTACTTTCCCGGTATAGTTTCCTAAGTTGTCCAAGACGGGAATGGTAGCATATGAAAATTCAAGCTGTAAGGGACCTCTAAGCTTCGCTCTCCATGAATGAGAAATAAAAATTCCATATCTAGGAGGGATATCAGCCACAAAAACATCCATGAGGGCATTCTTGGCTTGGATTTTCTCTAATAACACCACTAGGTCCTTGATGAGGCCAAGACATTTCACCCTCCCTGAATCAAATGAGTAAAGATCATGATAAGGTCTTGTGATGTCCAATCCTAATTTGTCCATAATGGCCTTGGGCATGAGGTTGTGAGAGACTCTGGAATCAAGCATGGTGTTATGAAGGATAAAGTCATGGATTTTGAGGCTTATATAAAACGAAGGGACCTCACTATCTTCTAAATAACCATCAACAACAGGACCAAAAAGAAGGTCAGGGTGATCATCGCTCACATTAACCATGTCAGACATTTGATAAACTCTAAGAAACTTAGAAACTTGAACTTTGTACTGATCATTCTTAACTATTTCAGTTAGACGAATGGAGACTTTCAATTTGGAAATTTAATTTTCAAGACTACAAATGGAAGAATGTTTTTCTACCTCTTTCAATGGTGCATTTTTTTTTCTCGGGCTGATCTTTGTGTGAAGAATCTTTCTTCTGTCCTCCATATTGGAATTCTTTATCCTTTTTTGAATTCTGGAGGAATATTTTTTTCCTTTAGCATGATTAGCAACAATAGGTCCTTTTTCTTTACTTTGATTTGGGGCAACAACTTCTTTGTGATGAGCATCTACTTGAGCATTTTGTTTTTTTTTTTAATTGGAGGTTATAAGAACATTCCTATTCCTCAAGCCATACTATCTCTGCACTTGAGAAAGATCATTCTAATATCCCCTCTGATAATATTCCATGCACACTAATAACATGTCATGATTTGACACGACATATTGCTGATCATCCGGTGCACAAATTTCTACAGAAAATTGATCTTCTTCAGTGAGGAAAATAGGTTGTTGATTTTCCTCAAATAAATGGTTCTAGACAGAAATTTCTTCTTCATCATATTCATCAGGGCCTTTAGTATAATTTTGCTAAAATGGAGTGTGAATTTTTTGCTGACTTTTTCTATCCTAACCCCCCTATTCCCTTTTCTTGATTATGTATTGAGGCTGCTAATTTTGACCCCTAAAATTGGGATTTCTAATGGAGAGTTCAACTTTTTGACCAGTGATGCACTTTTTACCCATCACTTTTCCATGGTCTTTATCAAGGTATCTAGTTTTCCCTCTAATGAAGTGGATGTTTCTTCTTTTATAGTGACTATTTTCTTGGTCTTGATTTTAGACTTCTTGATGATCAAATTAGCTTCCACACTCACTTCGTTTCGCTGCATTTATTCAAGAGTTGATGGGTTTATTTCCATCAACTTATAGGCCATGTCAGGATTGAAACCATCAAGATAATGAAGTAAAGCAAGGCCTGGAGGAGGCTTAATATTCTCAAGAATTGAATCATATTATTTATTGAATCTAGATGTAAAGTCTTGGAGATACTCATTGGGATTCCTTTTCAAGGAATTATACTATGCTAAAATCTGCAATGGATTTTTCTTCTCTTCCCATTTCGTCATAAATAATTCAATTAGCTGTTGTGAGGTACCTATTGAACTAGTTGTGAGAGAGAAAAACCATTTATTACCTATCCAGAGAAACTTTATGCAATGATGTGCATCTTGGCATCATCATTGTCAATCTCTTCAAGATCTATGAAGTCAATCACTTTGGAAACGTGTTGATAAGTTGTAACCTTTGATGTTCCATCGAAAAGAGGAAGCATATGACCATAGTTCTGAGGTAGTGGAGTGAGATGAAGCAGTAGGATCAATGGATAAATTCTGTCCATGACTGATGGAGGAGGTGGTGGAGGCGCTGAAGGAGTAAAAAATTTTAGAGGTAATGAAAGAATGAAAGGAGGGGTTGATGATGTAGCTGTATGAGAGTGTAATTATAGGTGAAGCAAAAGCCTACTGCTGATATTGGAAATAAGCCTTCTCTTAAGTTTCTTGAAATTTATCCATCAAGCCCTTGATTTTGTGAAAATTAGACCAGACGTCACTATCGAATTCAGAATGAAAAGACTCAGAAAATGGTGCAAAGGACTCAAAGTTGGTTTCTGAAAGAAAAGCTTCATACTTAGCTCTAAAAAAATATTTTTTTAGATTCTGAACTATAGAAAAAATCTTCTGGGACAAATCTCGTAGGCAGAGAATTTGATTTGACAAGTGGAGGAATAACTCTTCCAACCTTTCGAGACTTGGTTTTATGTTTTCTAAAATGATTCTCAGGGTCATACACAATTGGTGAGGGATTTGGGTCTGGATTTGACCTGTTATGTCTCTTAGGAGCCAACTTAAAATATGAATTTTGGACTTTGGCTCAAATTTAAGAATTCAACCTATTTTGAATGCTAGAGCTTGCCACGTATAAGTCAAAATTTCAGAGGATTAAAGAAATATTCCCTTGTAATGTTTAGCAATTGCTCCCCAACAATGGTACTAAGAATGTTATCGCTCTCCCCAACTTCCCAAGGCTAAAAATAGGATTGGAGTAAGGTAACCAAAACCAAACTTTAGGTTCGGTAGCTAGCCCTACCAAGACCAGGGTGGGCTCTCTCGTTGTCACTTTTAGCATTCAAATGAATGGCTGCGTATCTAATGATCTTAGGCTAGGTATATAAGCTTAGTAAATAAGTTTTTTTTGATGTTTTTAGTGTTGGATATAAAAGTGAGTGAGTGGACGGTGTATAAGGTTTTTAGGTCTGAAATCTAAGGTGAACCTGCAGAGAATATGTGAGGCAAGATAGGTAGTTTGAAAGAACTTTTAAAATTCATTTATTATAGGATTAAATGGAAGAGATTTTGAATGATCAATGAGGTGAATTCATTCAGTTTAGAAGCAAATAAACATATTATTATAAACCTTTTCTAAAATAGAGCATGCATGAACATGATTTCTACTCATAAAATTACAATATAAACATATATGAAGAATAATACATGGTATTAAGCATGAAATTATCAACATACATGAGAAAAACAGATTCTTCAAAGCATACCACAAGTATCTCAACACAATTCCTACAAATTTGTCTCTGATTTCATTCCAAATAGTTGATTACAAGAGCTCCACTACAATATGAGACTATCCAACCAAAAAAAATACTAAAGAGGGTCTACTTATAGAAAATATGGACTATGACACCTCATCAGGTCGAAATCCCATCCAAAATAGATCATAAAAACAAAATATGAGTCATTTCCTAGTTTCTAGGGAGGTTAGAAACCATTCCTTGAATTTTAGCTATAAAGTAGGAATGTTTGTCTCTTACATTGAATACATATTCCATCATGAATGGAGGAAATAACCAAATTTGTGACCATTTTTGAGCTTGAAAAGTGTCCTGAGGAATCCAATGTTGATTTGTGAAATTTCTGACAAAAGTTTGCATAAGCGTAATAGAACTTTGGAGGAAATTTAAGGAACTTTTAAGAGTCCAAATCCACTTTTGAAATAACGATAAACTAGCCCTATGTGTCTAGTTTCCAGAACATCTTGAATTTTTCAAAATGGACCACGGTAAGCCCTTCCAAAATCCATTCTCACAAGCTTACTCCAAAAGCGTAACAGAGGATCCAAAAAGGAGGAAAAAGCATGAAAAATGAGTGGTGTTTGAGATTTTTCTCCCAAATTAAATCTTGTCATGCCATGGGGGTTCCTGACCTATGATGTAATCATAAAAATACATCCATACATTTAAATAAATCATCATTTGGATGCCCCGAAAATAAAATTAATAAACATTTGTTACCCTTTTGCAATGAGAAATTTCCAGAATTTTGCAAAAATCATATAAAGTACCAAAATTGACCAAAAATTCTCAAAATTGGTTCTATGGAACCTGTGAGAGATGGGAAACATATATAAAGAAGCTTCAACCAATAATTCCAAGCTATCCTCCTCTTTGACCTTCATTTGTGCCTCTTTAAGCTTTTTCTTCACTTGTTTCAACCTTATTTGAGAAATGGTGTCCGTAGTGTAATAGTGGTTTTCCATGTGTCTTTGCAGCTTGTTAACCCTTTTAGCCTTCTTCCAAATCTTCTCCAAATGCTCATTAACTCTTTAAAACCAAATATCTTTGTCCTCATTGATCTCCATGGCAATAAGCTCATCAAAGGTCAACTCTTCAGATTGATGATTTGACTGTTTTTCTTGCTCCAATGCCCTTTTGAGGCCTCTTGTTCTTGGTCTTCTTTTTTGTTTTTTGGCTTCCATGCCCTTCATTTGATCAAAAACAATAATATTATTTCCTTTACCTATTTTTTCCTCCATGTATGATTTTTATTTGCTTTGTAGGAGTTGATTCAATTTCAATTGAAAATTTTCCTGCTGAAGGAAATTAATTTGAGATTGGGCAATGGAGAAGGCCTCTTTTAATTATGATATTTTTTTATCTTTCTCCCTGATGATCTCTTCAGATGATCTTACCTCCACATTTTGTGCTACCTCAACCTCCACTTGCACTGACTCACTATGTTGACACTAAAGAGGTTGCTCCTCTATCTCACATTGCTCAACAATGGTGTCAAGTGTAAGAACACTCTTGGCCAATGGAAAAGCATTGATTTCATGCATTTTGAAGGGTTCTAGCCTGATGTGGATCCCTCCTTTGAAGATATTCTTGACACCTTCCTTTTTTTTTCACTAGAATGATGAAAACCCTAGAGTGTTAATGAAATGAGTGAATGAATGGAAATCTGGAAAAACAAAGTGTAGGAAAGTGTGATTTTAGTGGATGAAATGAATGGACTTGAAGCTGAGAAAAATTATAGAAAAAATTGAGTGGGTTTTGCTGTGTATTAGTTTCGATTTGTTTGTAGAATGAAGGAAAATGAGTGTGAGGAAGGTGTCAAACTGCCTAAAACACAATAAATTCCCAATTTTGACTGTGAGAATAGCTAGTGTAGTGGTAGGGTAAGTTGGTAAGATGAAATGAGGGTCATTGAGTTAAGTAAAAATTCTAAGAAAAATTGAGTTAATAGGGTGGTGTCTTAAATCCACATTGAAAGTAGAATGAGGAGAAATGGATAAGTATAAGGTGGAAAAAAGCTCAAAACACAGGAAATTTTCAATTTAGACTATGATAATAACTAGTGTAAAAGTTCTTTTAAGTTAAGAAGGAGAAATAAGGGCCATAGAGCTAATAAAAATTCAGTGAAGAGTATGGAATCTTAGCTACATAGTGAAACTAGAATTAGGGAAAATGGATGGGTGCCATGGTAGCAAGGTCTAGCAAACACAGTCAATCCCAAGGTTTTCACTGTGAGAATAGATAGAATTAGGGTTTGTTTACATTTTACATGTTAGTGATATTGGTGTAAATGATTGGAGTGTAGTGATGAAGCATATGGGATGTATGGGTTATGTTTTATATGATGGGGCTAGGGTTTAGGTCAATGGGTAAGTTAGGGTTTGTCATAATAATTTTTTTTATATGTATGAATAGTGAACAATATGGAGAAAACATAAGTGACATGAAATGTTTTTTAAAACCTTCAAAATTCGACCAAAAGATCTATTACGATGGATAAAGATCTATTACGATGGATACTTACCTTGTATAGAGGCTACACAAAGGAATGGAGCATGGGAATTGAGTTTTTTTTTAGGTTATTGAGCTTAAAACATGAAAACTGCTTCTTTACAGAAGCATAACACCATGCTACAAGAGTGTAACAACAGAGGTAGAAGCGTAATAGTAGGGTTTTAGAAGCGTAAAAATACTATTGCACAGCGCTTGTGCAACACCTGTGAAATGCTCGGAAGTGTAACACCTATGCCCAACATCCTCCAAAAGCTTAACACATCTTCCCAGAAGCGCAACACGCATCCCAGAAGCATAACAAGGATGATTTTTGTAGGATTGCAAGTGAATTTTAGTGGAATTTAAGCATTGGACTTTGGATTTTATACCACCATGGAGGGAAAATGAAGTAGATAGATGCTCTCACACACATGAAAGGGTAATAATGAGTGGAATGAAGTTTACCTTTTCCCTTTATAAACTTTGAGATGACTCTTTACCTTTTGACACTTACAGTGACTTTTTTAACCTTCTTGCACTTGGAAATGACTTTATGCACCTTACAATAAAATATGAGGATAGAATGAACCTATTTTTCACTTTTTGACACTTGAGGTGACTTTATGTACTTTTGAAATAAGACATCAAGACACATTTGACCTTCCTTTATGAGAAAAAACTTATCCTTTTAAATGAGACAGTAAGATTGCTTTTTTAAAACCTTTGAAAATTTTCTCATTTGGATATAACTATTTCAAAGTAAGATAAGGTGTCTTTAAAAACTAGAAATGACCTCTTTTATATTTTACTGGGACAATAAGTTAAAATTGACCTCCTTCTAAGCTTTAACACTTGAAATAACCTTTGGTCCTTTTAATGAAACAAAAGGACAAAATTTGTTCTTTTCATGAGACAGTAGGACATAATGGAGAAATTTTGAACTTTTTTGAAACTTGAACCATATGAAACAAGACAAGTGGTCTTTATTTCATCTCCTAAACATGCTATCTCATTCCTTAGGTTTTTATGAGTGGAATGGCCCAATTTTTTCCTTGTTTTAAGTGAAAATTTGAATATTTTTCAAAGGCAGAGATGAACCTAGATATTGACCTATATGAGGTGGAGTGACATAACCAAAGACCTCTTTAAATGATGATTATGGAGATGGTGACCTTGAAACCGATTATGATGGTGATGACCTTGATAATGATGGTGACGACGAATGAAATGAAGGAAAATCAAACTTGACCTAGACCTCTTCAATGACCAAAATTATTTTCTGAGAAATTGTTCGAAAAGGTAACAAATTTTGACCTATGACTTTATGTAAAAGAAATGAAAGATTTATTTTTTATCACTAACATACCTGATCTAACACCTCCTAAAAAAACTATGGCTAGATTTTATCCTTTAACTCTGTCAGGACATCTCACTGATTTACCTCAAAGATATGGATAAAGGCTGCCTCTTTTTGATGGCACTATCAGGATTACAGCTAGGAAACATAATTAAAAAATCACAGATTTCATAGATTTAGAAGAGGTAGATAATGATGATGCAAAAATGAGAATAATTTTCTCAGAGTTTCTTAGGAGAAGTGAAAAAGTGGTTCCAGGCTATGGGACCTCGTTTGGTGCCAGATTCACAACAGTTAACTAATATTTTCCTTGCTAAGTGGGAGGAAAAGAAAAATCCTCTCCAAATATTGGCTAAATACAACTCATTGAGAAGGAAACCTATTGAATCAGTCTAAGAATATACAACTCGTTTCAATAAGGTGTACAATTCCATTTCTGCCAATATCAAACCTCCACTTGATTTGGCCTTGTTGCAATATCTAGATGCATTTTACCATGATATGACATGTCAAGTTAGATAGAGAAATCCCACCTCATTGGAGGAAATGCATAGAAATTTTGTCAGCGTTGAAGCCAATCTGTTGATTAAGGAATAAAAGCAAAGTTGAAAAGAGAGTTACAATTAAGGAAGAGCCATCAACCTCATCCGAAACAAAGTTGGATAGTTTCATTAGAACTGTGGAAACGATGGTAGGAAGGATGTCCATTTATGAAAGGTAGTTATAAAATCAAGTTCGGAATCCTAACTGAGGACAAAAACAACAACCTTAGTTCAGAATTAAGAAGAGAGAACAAAGAGCTTCAGATTAGCAAGCACAATAACAAGTCCGTACTCCATTATAACATAACTATTCCCAAGGACCTTAAGATGAAGATGACATTGTTGAAGAGAACCATTTATTTGTAAAATATCATCGACCTATCTTCATTATAGAGGATGACGAGTATACCGAGGAAACATATGTTCCGGATGACTAAGAATACATTATTTCAAATGATGATGGGCGGGCAGTCCAATCTGAAGACTATCAAAGGGGGTACCTAAATGCTCTTAGCTCAGTGCGGAGATGGTAAATTTTGAGAAATCAATATGTTCCTATTACTTCTACTCAAAAGAGGATAGTGTAGGAAAAATATACTCAGTCCAAACAAACTTCCCAAGCTATTCCAAATAAGGAGAAGGTGTCTGCTGCCAAAAATCAGAGTAAGAATAGTAAGCCAACTACAAGTACATAAAATAGATATAAGGAAGTACAAATAAAGGAGTCTTCAACAAAATAGCATCCTGAAAAGTGTGATACCATTTCCAAGGAGGTAGAGAAAAAATCTAACTTGTCTATATTAGAGAGTGAATTTTCTAAGTTAAAAGTTTCTATTCCCCTCATCAAGCTTGTAAAGAATGAAAAATATAAACTCCATGTTGCCAATATTTTGAAAGTAGATCAAATGTCAAACATGGTCAATGTCAGCGATTACCATCCTAAACTTCTATTTGGCCCATACGTAGATGGAAATCTTGAAGATGGTGAATTCCCTCCCTTTTATCTCATTTTGAGGATTCATGATTATATTCTCCATAATGCCATGTTGGATTCTGGGGCCTTACACAATTTAATGTCGGAGGCCATTAGGGATAATTTGGGGCTAGACATAACCCAACCCTTTCATGACCTCTATCCTTTGATTCGGGTAGAGTCAGATGCCTTGGTCTTATCAATGACTTGGTGGTCTCTCTTGATCAAATTTCTACCAAAAATGTGTTGATGGATTTTGTAGTTGTTGACATACCTCCAAGGCATGGAATGTTGCTTTCCCAGTCTTAGGGAGCCAAATTAAGGGGTACTCTACAACTTGATTTTTCATATGCTATAATTCTAGTATTTGGTCAATTTAGGAAGCTATAATGAGAAGTAAAAAATACATGATCACTAGCAAAGACAAACCCAAAAATTACCCCATTCACTTTGTCACATAGTGATTTAGAGTCCTTAATTTTTTGGTAATGATCATGGTACTGATGATTTAGAGAGTCAAATTGTAGAAGGTGAAGAAATTTCATATTTTTCAAATATTTTCCAAACAGTCTCGAATAATGCAGAAAAAATAAATCAGAATTCTGAAAACTTGTAGCCAAGCACATCAAAGCAAATGTTAGTTAAGTCAAAGAAAGGAAAAGAACAGGTTGAGACAGTGGGTCAAAAAGAAGAAATAGTTCAACCCAAAAGATTTCAACTTCCTGATGATGAGGAGGGTCTTTGGACCATGGATTTCGATGGTTATTTGGGAAAATATGGAGCTGGTATCATAATCTGGATCCGTAGCCCCATACATTAGTCATCTAAAGTCCCACAGAATGTAATACTATGTTCTTATAAGCTAGCTTTTGACTATTCGAACAATGAGGCAGAATATGAGGCGTTGATCACCAGTCTCAAAATTTTGAAAAGGCTAGGTGCGAAGACAATTACAATATATGGCGACTCTAAGTTGGTGATAAAATAGGTAAAAGTGGAGTACCAATCCAAACATCCTAGGATGAGAGCTTATCGTAATGATTTTCTTGATATTCTTAAAACTTCTCCAGAATATACATTATTTATTATTCCTAGAATTCAAAATTTTATGGATGATTCTCTTGCCACATTGGCCAAAAATTTTAAGATTCTTATTCGTGCTACTAAAATATTTGAAATTTATGTGAAGCATCGCCCAAATATCCCTGAAAACTTGAGATACTAACAAGTATTTTGGGATGATAAATATATAAATAATTTTCTGCAGATGGTGGAGGAGTTTTCTAACTCCCATATTGATGATGTGTATAATGAAGATGGTTAGGTAATTGAAGTTGTAGAATTTTAGGTGCTTTAGCTAAAAGAGAAAAACATTCCACAAGGTCTTGTACCTTTAGAAGATTTGTTTGATAATGACTACGTTGCAAAAAAGTTGACAATGGTCCCCACATAAGCAAGTGTTGAAGATGTAAACATTGGTACAACTAATAACACTAAGATGGTTAATTTATCGAGGTCTTTATCCCTTGAGCTGAAAGGTAAATACAAAGCTCTTTTGAGTGATTTTTCTGATGTATTCGCTTGGGATTATTCATATTTAAAATTTTACGATAAAAAAATCATCCAACACACCATCCCAATCAAGTCGGATCAAAATCCATTCCGCCAGAAGCTGAGGAGAAACAATCCTAAACTGCTACCATCAATTGAAAAAGAGGTAAATAGAATTTACAAAGCTGCTATTTTATTTCCTATTCAATTTTCAGATTTGATGTCCAATCTTGTGCCATTAAGGAGGAAGACAAGGGAGATTCATCTTTGCATAGATTTCAGAAATCTGAACAAGGTGTCCTTGAAGGAAAATTATCCCCTCCTGAAGATGGACCACATCTTGCAGAGGGTAGTTGGAGCTTCAAGAATGTCACTCCTCGACGTATACTTAGGATACAACCAGACCTTGGTGCATGAAGATGACAAGAGAAAACAACGTTCACAACGTGATGGGGTACTTTCATGTATGCCAAAATTCTATTTGGGCTAAAGAATGCAGGGGCTACTTTTCAACGAGATATGGACATTTCTTTGTTGAATGAGAAGGATGTATTTCTTATGGTTTACCTTGATGATGTTATTGTCTTCTTGCAGTCAAATGGTGAGAACCTACATCACTTGATAATAGTGCTTCAAAAATGCAGGAAATTTGGCATTTCTTTGAATCCTAAGAAAATTCTATTTTCCATGGAGGAGGGAAAACTACTTGGGCACATCATCTCAAAATATGACATCCACATTGATCCCTCTGGGATCGAGGCAATTCAACAGTTATGCTTCCTAAGGAACAAAAAACAGATCCAATCATTCAATGGTAAGATAAATTTTTTGAGGATGTTCATCCCCAATCTCGCTGAACACCTTAGAGATATGACAGACATGATGAAGAAGGAAAATGAGGTAATATGGTCAGAAGATGCAAATAAATAATTCAATTTAGTCAAATTTTATTTAACATGTGCTCCCACATTGATCAAGGCTTGATTATAATATAGACTTCATTATCTTTTCATTCACTTCCAAGCACTCCTTGGCTATTGTCCTGATGCAGAAAAAGGACTCAAAGACAGAGTAGCCAATTTCCTTTTTTAGTCAGACTATAAGAGATGTGGTGCTGAGATACAACATTATTGAAAAACAAGCTTTGGCCTTGGTGAAAGCATTGAAAGAATTTCGAGTATAAATCCTTCGCTCTCACATCATAGCTTATGTTTCAAATTCAAGGTGAAATATGTTCTGATGCAAATTAATCTCGAAGGGAGGTGAGGGAAACGGATTGCAGTCATGCTTTAATATGACCTGGAGATCAAGCCTACAAAATGAATCAAGGGATAGGGTTTGGAAAAGTTGATGATAGAATCTAATTTTCATGCTTTGGACATAAATATGATTTTTTCACTTTTTGAAGAGGAGGTTGATGACTCATTGACACAGGTATCTCATATTTTCATTTCATCCCCTTGGTATGCTGATATTTTTTATCTACTTCAACACTTAAATCCTCCATTGGGTGTGTCTAAAAGAAAAAGTAGATAATTAAAATTAAAGGCTTCAAAATATTTTATTTTAGACATTATTTTATTTTGGAAAGACCTGGGAGTTGTCTTGTTGTATTGTATTTTTTAAAGCAAAGTGAAGAAGGTGATGGATGACTTTCACAAGGGCGATTTTTGCAGTAATTTATTCTGGAATACCACAATGAAAAAATTTTAGAGGGTTGGTTTTTATTTTCCCACTCTTTTTGATGATTTATACAATACCATGATGATTTGTCACAAATGTAAAAAATTTCAAGGGAAGAGGAAGTTTCTCCCACTACCTTTGCAACCCATATCAGT
This sequence comes from Pinus albicaulis, assembly GCA_034641835.2. Taxonomy (NCBI): domain Eukaryota; kingdom Viridiplantae; phylum Streptophyta; class Pinopsida; order Pinales; family Pinaceae; genus Pinus; species Pinus albicaulis. The sequence continues at coordinate 903,699,474 of CM076578.1, read as the reverse complement.
TCAGGCACCATTTCAGCAATGGGGTCTCGATTTCATAGGTGAGATTCATCCTTCATCTTCCACTCATCACAAGTGGATTTTGACGGCCACTGAATACTTTAAAAAGTGGATTGAGGCAATCCTAACCACCCAATCGTCCACTTCATCATTCCAATTTGCATGAGCCGTTTCCTGTGATTGATTCTCTAACGATAGCGGGGAAAAATTCTACTTTTCTTACCTATACGAAGCATATATAAGATACATCCATCAGAAATATGGGAATTTCTCTATGAGAACATGACGTGGTTTTACTGAAGAGGGTGGTAGGAATTTAACAAGATATGATTCTGAGAAAACTAGTAGGAGGGTTCAAACCCCCAAAATGACTCAATCAAGATCGTTTGGTCATGCACCCATAATATGAGCTACCTATTTTGGTGGAGTAGTTCGATGACCTGGTAGTCGATGTACATATGATATCTTAATCAGAAATCTAACATCTTGTCTAGATTTGGTTGTCTACATAAGATAATCATGGAGAATGAAGATGCATTTAAGTCCAAAAAGATGGTGGAATTTTGTGAGAAGTACAATATCAAATTGGTTCATTCAACTGCATACTACCTGCAAGGAAATGGACTGGCCGAGTCTTCGAATAATTCTTTGATCAATATTATCAAAAATATGTTGGACGGAAATAATAAAATTTGGCATAAAAACTCATCAATGTTTTTGGGAAGACCTAGTGAGTAATAAGAAGTCCATAGGCATGTCACCTTTTGAGTTAGTATATGGAGTTGATATAGTGTTTCATACTTCTCTTGTTGTTCGTGTCTTTATTTTCCAGAAAGTTGGCAGTGAACCAAATGATTTTCAATGGTGGATAAACCAAATGATTCATTTGCAAAAAACCACGAAGGAAGTGTTTTAGAACACATCTAAACTTCAACAAAGAATCAGGAAAGTGTATGACTGGAAAAGAAAAGCGGATGAATTCAATATTGGAAATGTAGTTCTCTGTTGGGATTCTCGGAATGAATAAAAAGGAAAGCACGACAAGTTCGAGAACTTGTGGAAAGGAATATATATAATTTCAGCTTCAAGAGGAAAGTATGTCTATTTTTTGGGGGAAATGGATGCACAAGACTATGGAGGAGGACTAGTCAATGGTAGGCTTCTAAGGGACTACCTCTTTTGATCAAATTTATAAAGTTTCTCATCATCATTGTACATATCATTTTACTTTTCTGTCGAAGTGTGAAGAAGTTAATCATCGAAGCTTGAAGCCTAAGGTGAAGGCCACAAGGTTTCTTTGAGTGGCTACTGGTTTGTAAGTACAGTAAGTTTTGTTTTAGTCTAAGTTAGTTCAATTTTTCAGTCAATTTTCAGTATTGAGTTTGGACTCTTGATTTTTGACTCCATGCCCAATGGATAAGGCTACTTGGTCTACGGTGTTCTTGACACCTACAAGGAGTTGTCATCCACATATGGAGCCAATGTTAGTATCTTCCAGTCCTGCTAGTCATCAGTGATCAAATATGCTCTTACAATGGTTTTTCTACGGTCTTAGGTCAAATTTTCATGGTTTCAGTAGGTCTTCAAATAAAAATTTGGTCACTAGCTAGTGTGTCTAGGTGTGTTACTACTCCTTTTAGTCCATGTTTTGGTCTTACCATCATTCATTTTGATGAGTCATCACTGAAATTTATTCATCACCATATCAGTCACATCACCGTGGTTATCATTCAACCCATTTCATGTAGTGTCGTCATTAGGTCTTAGGTTCAAAATCATAAAATCAGTCGTTTCACCATAAAAGTCAACATTGAAGGAGTATTAATAGTAAAAAATTCTTAATAAAGGTTTCAAAAGTGCATTTTAATTCCTTTCATTATTTCATATGTTTCATAAGGTTCTAAAGTTGCAGTTTTAAGTCAAAAAGTAAAAATACTTGGTGGGGACCACTTAACCACCAAAGGAGAAAATCGATTTTAAAGCTACAAAAGACCAAGGGAGATTATCATTTGCTCATTTCATCTCCAAGATACATTTCTCCACTCTCAAATACCATTTTCACCCTTAGAGCAACCATTGCTTGCTACCAAAGTGCTCATCATTTGTTGCATTGCGGATTCGATGTGCATGCACTGCGCTATTTCCAGAGTTGCTGCACATTATTAAAGGAGGCCAAATCATCATTTTAGAGGATTTATACATTAGAAAATAGGTTCTAGTCTATTATATAAAATTAATTGGTCCCTCATATTACCTCTTTTGTCTTCATTTTATGCTTGGAAAGAGAAATCCCCTCTTCTAGTGTTTTGAGTGCATTTTCTTGGTTTCATGTTCTCATTGACAAATTGCTGACTAAAAACCTATGTTTGAAGCTCAATCACCTTCCCCCACCTGTTATAAACCTTCCTAATCACTTTCCAAAACCCCTACTCCTCATTTTCCCTTTCCTACAAACCCTATTGTTGAGGAGGTAAATCCCCTTTGCGGATAGAGGCGATCCCACTAGCCTAGATCACGGAGGCGGGAGGGGTATCCTCTGGGACCTCCATCATGAGAGGTGGAGGAGAAACTTATTGAGGTATAGGGACAGGAGAATATTTCTCCAAGTTCGAGGAATATGAAGAAACAATAATAACATGAGGGATGTGAGATCCACTCTCAACGGAAAAGACCTGGTGCATCGCAGATGGGTCCAGCTCAACCGATTCCATGACCAATGGTTGGTCAGGGATGGATTCATGATGGTGAATTTCCAGGCGATTGAGATCAAGCAAGGATGAATCTTAACTTATCATTGAATCAACTGGTGAAGGACTCAAAGAAAGATGTTTGTAACCAGCCAGAAGGCACGGGGCAGAAATAGTCGAGTTGTCCAAAACTCTCTTGGCTTCATCCATACACGGACAAAGGTGAATGGCATGGTGCTCTTCATACAACTTATAGGGATTGGAAATCTTACCCTGCTTCTTAGGATATTTACCATTAATAGCTGAAGACGTGCCCCCAACCTAACTCTCGAAATCCAAAGGAAACGACGAATGACCGTTGGACCATACTTCGAGCACCTTGGGAATTCCAGGGAAATATCGAAGAAGATGGTTTCCCTAGCAAGGGAACTTAAATTTCCATGGAGGGTTGGAAGGTTCATCGAGAGCAGGTGTTTTAGAAGCAACAGTTGCAGAATTAACCTCTCGCCTATTTGACTTCTTCTTCTTAGTCTTCTTCTTCTTCTTCTTAGCCACCTGGGTACTAGAATTCAAAATTTCACCAGGCGAAGTAGAAGACGAGGAAGAAGAAACAGGCAAAGAAGGGGAGAGGTCCACCTTCGAATCAACATGGCGTTGCTCAAGCGGAGGAGTGGATGGTACGGTAGCCAGAACACTTGAGACCACAGAGTTTGAAAAAAACCAAACAGGCGACCCAATAGTTAACCCAGGGAGGGATAACGTGGCCATATAAGGAGCGCCAATATTTCCTAAAGCAGGAAAAGGACTAGGACTCCCTTCAAAGGGGACTCCTTGATTGGAAAAATGCGAAAAAGTTTTCATCAGAAATGACCTTGAAATAAAATACTAAGGACAAAAATTCTAACCAGGAATATTTCGTGGGCAATTAATTTTTAAGACACTAAAACCAGACTCTGTTGTTTCATATTTTAAGAGTCAAGAAACAAGAAAAAGGTGACTCTATTGCTTTCAGGTTGGACACGAGCTTGAAAGGACAAGAGCTTGATGATATTTTCAGTTAAAAGAGTCAGTAAAGATCAAAGTGACTACTCTGGTAATCTAGGTAAATGGGTGTACCAGATATCCGTGAACTTCCATATACACCTTGGTAAAAATGAAAGAGAAATCAAACAAGAACTTAATGTACATGTAGGTAATCTCCCCGAATGATGTGTCCAGTGTATCACATGTATAAGGTGGCAGACTCAGCTTCCTACAGATAAAGGATTGCAAACTAATGGGATCTCCCTTTATATACGCAACGATATGGGGAGCACAAGTCCATACTAGCACTGTCTGTAGCCAGATGGTGAGTGACAACTGCTAGGCTTAAAGACACTGGAACACGTCTCTACCTTAGACTACTAGATGTTTCGTTAATGTTTTAATGTTGCCTTAGGTTAATTCAGTAAATTTTAAAGTTGATCTTCAATTTACGTTTCAATTTCAAGGCCCTATCGAATGTTGGATCTCATAAAACCTCTAAATGCAAACTACATGCCACAAAATATCATTTTGTTCAATGAAGAGTTATCTATGGGAGAGTTGAGAGCTTTTAAAATGACAACAAAATGAACACACAAAAACTTCCACTACTATTTCCAATGAAAACTAATGAAACTAGAAAACTTCTCTCTAGAGTTATATAACACTAGTAATGCGAAAGAGCTTTCATTTTTCACTAGGCTAATCAAAATGTAAAAGATTTTGTTTTTTTATTTTTCAATATTTTAGAGAAAAAAGCACTAAATGAATGAAAAACTAATAAAAACACCAATTCTAGAAATGACTAAGAGAGAGCTGAAACAAACAAGTTCACTCAATCCAAACACACACAATCAAGACTCAAACTGATGAAGAAATCCCTCAAAGCGAAGAAGAATCTCGGAAGAGACTCAAACAAACTGTGTAATCTAGGCTTGGAGTACCACAATGAGAAATTGAATGAAGGAAAGGAAAATAGATCAATTAACGCAATGATTCAATGGGATTGAAAAAGATGAATGCAAAGAAGAAAAAAAAAATTGACCAGGCAAGCAAGGACCCAAAACTCCCATGGGAGGATCAGCCCACTGAAGCACCAAGAAGCCCTAGGGCTAAAATTTAAAATTGATAGTAAAGGGCAAACCACTTCCTATACATGGAGATCCAGAGCCAAACCACTCAACTCCTTTTGATGATTCATTCCAGAGTTTGTTAGAATCAAACTTCCACCATTTATTTTTAAAAAACATCCCTTAATAATCTCGGCGCGAGTGAAACACAGGGATAGAGCGCCAGTTGGTGCACCCTCTAGTGTAGATTTCCCCCATTGGCGCAAGGGATGAAGTGGCTAGTCACACCAAGGCTAAAACATCTATTTTTAGGGTTTTTTAGAGGAAATGTTCTTCAGGAGAATGTTTGTCATTTTGCAAGAGGATTCCATGAAGGTGTTTTCAGGAAATTTTACTATTCACAGGTCACGAGAATAGGCCTCCAATGTACGAGACGAGGGATTGCAGGGACGATGAAATTTTTTTGTGTAACACCTATCCTAGAGTAGACTTTCCTAGGCTAGGACAAGTGTTTCCCATTTTGGACCCCTTCCCCTCACTCATTCCCTGAAATTTCACTTTCCCTTGTGCCATAACATCTCTCCCTACCCCTCTAAATTTTTTGAAGAATTTAGGAGACCCCTAACCCCTTAATCTCCCTTCATTTCTAAAAAATGCCCAAATATCCTGTTTTTCCCTCACTAAACCCTAATTCCCCTTCCCATTGAGCTAGGTTTATCTATGGATTCTGAACCCACTAAGAAGAAGAGGCATAAGGGAGGTCAGATCAACAGGTATGATCCCACTTCAACACATGAGATTATGTCCTCACCCTTCCTCAAGAAATCATTTCAGGATGTTGGTTACCTTGCCTTTTTCCAAAAGGTTGAGGAACTAGGTTTTCATGACAGACTTACAAACACTTTTACCACTAGATTGAGGAGAGATAATGTGAATATTGTATGGGTGGTGTTCACTCTTTCAATAGAGACCATTTACATAGCTACAAGGATTCCAAACAGTGGAGAAATTTGGTTCAAGAGTAGAGACCTTGACCTTGAAAGTTGTTAGACTCAGTCTTATCAGTCCTCTGTCAGAGTCAAATTCACCAAGATTCATTTCTCGTCATTTGCAGTCATTGAGTGCTGGGTTGGTCAAACAAAATTCATAGGTCTAGGGTTTGCAGATAGTTGTTCTCAAAATGTTTCAATAATGCCCGCAGGCCATGTGGAGGTTTTCCATATGTTTTTAGTTCAAAACTTCATCATTAAAGATGCTTGAGGGTATTTCTTCTTCAAAACTCTGTTTTGAAGAAGAAATCATTAAATTTGTTTTCAATATGTAATTATTTACAATTTTCCAGTTGAAGGAGTTCACATACAGTGTGAGAGGAGACAGAACAATTAGTTCATTGCATTCTATGAGGCAAATGTATTCATCATAAGTTTAGAAGCAGAGCGAAAGAATTTCAAAGCAAGGATGGTAAACAGGATTGGACAAGTTACTTCAAGCATTCAGTATAAGCCAGTTGTTGGAGGAGAGAAACAGATGGATTCGATTTGTGATTTGAGAAATTAGAGCTTTGCAGTCGACTACGGAACTGGAAGGAAGGGGCCACTGAAACCCATCCTTTAACTTTGGTCTAGAATATTGCAGTAACTCAGAGCTTATAGCGTCATTTTATCGGCGTTTGGCTGGCCAGTTCCAGGGAAGCTTTACAGGACCAAGGAATTACTGGTCTGGTTCTAGTTTACGAACTGAAGCTACTGGCTATGGATTGGTGTACTTTGCACAAATGATTGTTGCTGACATGAATAAGGAGCTGAAAGGCTTGAGATGTGTTGCTAGTGGGGCTGGAAAAATTGCAATGAATATTTTAGAGAAGCTTATTGCATTTGGAGCCGTGCCAGTTACAATATCCGATTCAAGAGGTTACTTGCTCGATGAGGAAGGATTTGATTATGTGAAGTTAAATATTTTGAGGGAAATTAAAGTTCAACAACGAAGCTTAAGGGAGTATTTGAAAATTTATACAAGAGCGAAGTACTTCGACGAGGCAAAGCCATGGAGTGAGCGATGTGATATTGCATTCCCATGTGCTTCACAAAATGAATTGAACCATGCCGATGCATTAAACTTAGTCAATTCTGGATGTCGAATTTTAATAGAAGGTTCAAACATGCCATGTACGGTTGAAGCTGTCGATGTTCTGAGGAAATCTAAAGTCCTTGTTGGACCAGCCAAGGCTGCTAGTGCTGGCGGGGTGGGAGTTGCAGAACTTGAGGCAAATCAGGATGGAAGTCTAATTCACTGGTCCCCGGAGGAGTTTGAAAGCAAGCTACAGGAATCTATGAAACAGATATATCAGAAGTCCATAAAGGTAGCCACTGATTATGGTTACTTGAAAGATAGTCCAGAGTGCTTAATTCATGGTGGCAACCATCGGTTGCATTCAGTATTATGAGAGATCATGTTTACGAGAAAACAAAGTATAGCTTTGGTGTTCGTAATATCATTTGCATTCAAGAAAACATTGGAGAGGTCGAAATGAAGAATGGAAAGGCGAAATCGTAGTTTTGAAAGCCGACTGTGTGTGTCAAGGAGTGCGCGCGACGCACAAAACTCACATCAGCACGAGGGTTGCCGGCACAATTGGTTATCTGTCTCCGGAGTATGCTATGCGAAGCCATGTGTTCAGCTTTGGTGTAGTTGTTCTGGAACTTGTGAGCGGTAGGAGCAACATAGATACAAGCTTGCCCAAAAGCATGGTCTATCTTCTCGAAAGGACTTGGCATCTCTATGAAAAAGAAAGACCACTAGAATTGATGGATCCTGTTATAGAATCCAAAATGCTATCAGGTGCCAGCTGAGAAGGATCCAGCCTCGAAATTGTTGACGGCAGAGCTGCATACACTTTACAGAAGGTGCAAGCAAAATGGAGCAAATGCAAAGCATGCTCAGTATCATACTTATCGCTGCTCATCAAATTTGGCAATGTGTCTCGATTGTAGTGGGATTTTCTGTGACAGGTCATGTGAATGGGCAGATGGATTCACATCAGTCACATCGGCGATTGTATTCTTATAAGCTTTAGTGCTTGGTTAAGTGCAGCAAGTCAACATGTAATATGACTGATATCAGAGAATTGTTGATTTGTCAGCATTGCCTAAGCAGGGCATTTGATACATTCTATAACATGTATAAAGCAACTTGGAGCGGAGCAGGTTTTAAACTTGTCTGTGGTTCAGTTTGCTGTAATGAACACTTCATGTGGCACAGGATGAACTGTCCAAATGCAGATGTTGACGGGAGTGCCTATCTTATCAGCAAAGATGGTTCAACATTGAAGAGAAACCAGCTTAGTGAGTTCTTGTTTTAGAAGACTATTTAAGAGGGGGATATCAAGGCCATTTGATTGAAAACCAGAAAGTTTTGGTAATTCAAAACGCATCATATGTTTCTCAATACGTTGTCAAACAGTGAGTGGTCTATTAAGTGCATACAACGGATAGTCGAAATTAAATTTAAACGAGGAGGTGAAAAAGTCAAAGGCTAAAAATAAATCAAGACTACCTACCACAGCAGAAGAATAGGATCGATCTCCTATTAATGACTTCAGTTAATAATCCAAATGGATCTGCGCTCCAATATTTGTCTCTTAATTGGCCATCAGAAGATTTCAAGGGAAACGTTGGTCTGTTTTTAGAACAGAAGAATAGTTTTTTCTATTTCTGCAATTTCAATTGAAACAACGCCCTTGTTTTTGGGTCGATCTGTTTTCTTCTAGCATAGCTTATTTATTGTATGAAAAATCATTTGTAAGGGGTTGAAAAAGTTCTGAAAAGCTGTGGGAGGAAATAACCCAGCACTATCATTGTACAGTTTGACAGAGGAGTAATTAAGTGGTGCAGCTCTGTTTCATCAGATTCTTGTGGCGTAAAGTTTAGCATATGTTTCTTCTACTGTTTCATATGTAATCTCGTAATGTTTACATTTCATTCATAATCAGTTCACTGGATGCTTTTGCAGTAAGATAGGTAGAATCCAATTTATTTGCTCTGCCTTGAAGGAGCATTCAGGATTTGTGTATTTTCTTCTGTTAGAAAGGGATTCATTGTTAAATGCCCTTTTCAGCTTTCTTAAGCAGTCTTTACATTCCATTTAATTTCAAATTAATTGTTAAACTTCACTCCTACCTCGCCTTATGGAATAATCTGTGCCTTTGATTAAATCTCTGCTCACGCTGTTCTTGATCCCACACTGCCCAGAAAATTCATCCATTTATCAAAAAACCCTTTCCTATCTATTTACTAGCCTAAAATCAGTTCCCATTTTAAGTCATCTCGCACCTTATTGCTCATTTTATCGAGATTGGCTGGAGAGAGCCCTCTCCTGTCCTCGTAGGGCTAGCTATGAGGCTGAGCTTCGTTTGATGTTGCCTCGAGTTTTGCCTTCCTTAGCCTGAGGCAGATTCGAGCGCTAACATTGTGGCGACCATACTGGGGAAGATGGTTTGCTGTTGATTTGACATTCGACTTGTAGATTGTCTTGCCCCAGTACATGAAATCAAGTTGCAGATCTGATGCTGATGGTGGACAGCAGTCAGAGATACCGCAATGCTGAAATCGTTCACCTGGCGACTCTAGCTCGATCCAGAGATTCCAGTGCTCACTGATCCATTCATGCAATGGTAGGGTATGTGGCAAACCCTACGTTTTGTGAAGCTTTAAAAGAAGTAAGAAATCAGTCAGTGGATTTTGAAATTAATGAAGAATTTTTCAGTGTCTTGCTTCAATGTTTGAAATCTCCGAAGTTTCCTCTTGAAACTAAAACTAGTTTCTGTGAGTTAGTTGTTGAAAGAATTGAGAAGGAGATTCAGTGTTTAAATGATCAGATCCAGTCATATGATTTCCGAGATCCCAAAAAGTTCTTGGAAACTCTCCCTCCTTCAAAACAAGAAACAATAGAGCTGCCTACAGATGTTTGCATTGACAGTGTGCAGCTGGAGGTATGTATTGCAGAGTTGGGGCAGCAAACAGAGTCTGGCTTTTGCGATCCTATTGCAACATACATGGAAATGTTTTTCAGTTTGACTGATAGATCAGGCTGTCTATTACATAACCAGGCTCATTATGTGTATGTAGGGCTGCCAGCACTTGTATCTATGATCTGGTTGAAGCATTCTCAAGCAACATTCTTCTCAGATTTACTTGAATGCTTGACCTGGAATTACAACATTACTTGATTCATGGATTCTGCAGCAGAGTAGGGTATATAAATAAGCAGCCAAAGGCAGCATTTTGTTCCAGTTTCATTACAGTTTTAGTTTGAAGTTTGTCGAGTCAGTTTTTCAATCATTTCAGTCAGTTTCCAGTTAATAAATTAATTTTGTCGATTTCTTGTAATAATGGATTCCATAGCCCAATGGATGGAGGCACTGTCTGCTCTCCCAAAGATTTGCTATTCTTGGCACCTCCAAGAAGCGGCAGCTGCCATCCCCATTGGAGCCAATGTTAGACTCAGTCTTATCAATTTTCTGTCAGAGTCAAATTCACCAAGATTTATTTCTCGTCATTTGCAGTCATTGAGTGCTGGGTTGGTCAAACAAAATTCATAGGTCTAGGGTTTGCAGATAGTTGTTCTCAAAATGTTTCAATAACGCCCGCAGGCCATGTGGAGGTTTTCCATATGTTTTTAGTTCAAAACTTCATCATTAAAGATGCTTGAGGGTATTTCTTCTTCAAAACTCTGTTTTGAAGAAGAAATCATTAAATTTGTTTTCAATATGTAATTATTTACAATTTTCCAGTTGAAGGAGTTCACATACAGTGTGAGAGGAGACAAAACAATTAGTTCATTGCATTCTATGAGGCAAATGTATTCATCATAAGTTTAGAAGCAGAGCGAAATCATTTCAAAGCAAGGATGGTAAACAGGATTGGACAAGTTACTTCAGGCATTCAGTATAAGCCAGTTGTTGGAGGAGAGAAACAGATGGATTTGATTTGTGATTTGAGAAATTAGAGCTTTGCAGTTGACTACGGAACTGGAAGGAAGGGGCCACTGAAACCCATCCTTTAACTTTGGTCTGGAATATTGCAGTAACTCAGAGCTTATAGCGTCATTTTATCGGCGTTTGGCTGGCCAGTTCCAGGGAAGCTTTACAGGACCAAGGAATTACTGGTCTGGTTCTAGTTTACGAACTGAAGCTATTGGCTATGGATTGGTGTACTTTGCACAAATGATTGTTGCTGACATGAATAAGGAGCTGAAAGGCTTGAGATGTGTTGTTAGTGGGGCTGGAAAATTTGCAATGCATGTTTTAGAGAAGCTTATTGCATTTGGAGCCGTGCCAGTTACAATATCCGATTCAAGAGGTTACTTGCTGGATGAGGAGGGATTTGATTTTGTGAAGTTAAATATTTTGAGGGAAATTAAAGTTCAACAACGAAGCTTGAGGGAGTATTTGAAAACTTATACAAGAGCGAAGTACTTCGACGAGGCAAAGCCATGGAGTGAGCGATGTGATATTGCATTCCCATGTGCTTCACAAAATGAATTGAACCATGCTGATGCATTAAAATTATTCAATTCTGGATGTCGAATTTTAATAGAAGGTTAAAACATGCCATGTACGGTTGAAGTTGTCGATGTTCTGAGGAAATCTAAAGTCCTTGTTGGACCAGCCAAGGCTGCTAGTGCTGGCGGGGTGGGAGTTGCAGAACTTGAGGCAAATCAGGATGGAAGTCTAATTCACTAGTCCCCGGAGGAGTTTGAAAGCAAGCTACAGGAATATATGAAACAGATATATCAGAAGTCCATAAAGGTAGCCACTGATTATGGTTACTTGAAAGATAGTCCAGAGTGCTTAATTCATGGTGGCAACCATTGGTTGCATTCAGTATTATGAGAGATCATGTTTACGAGAAAAAAAAGTATGGCTTTGGTGTTCGTAATATCATTTGCATTCAAGAAAACATTGGAGAGGTCGAAATGAAGAATGGAAAGGCGAAATCGTAGTTTGAAAGCCGACTGTGTGTGTCAAGGAGTCCGCGCGACGCACAAAACTCACATCAGCACGAGGGTTGTCGGCACAATTGGTTATCTGTCTCCGGAGTATGTTATACTAAGCCATGTGTTCAGCTTTGGTGTAGTTGTTCTCGAACTTGTGAGCGGTAGGAGCAACACAGATACAAGCTTGCCCAAAAGCATGGTCTATCTTCTCGAAAGGACCTGGCATCTCTATGAAAAAGAAATACCACTGGAATTGAAGGATCCTGTTATAGAATCCAAAATCCAGCCTCGAAATTGTTGATGGTAGAGCTGCATGCACTTTACAGAAGGTGCAAGCAAAATGGAGAAAACGCAAAGCACGCTCAGTATCATACTTATCGCTGCTCATCAAATTTGGCAATGTGTCTCAATTGTAGTGGGATTTTCTGTGACAGGTCATGTGAATGGGAAGATGGATGCACATCAGTCACATCGGCGATTGTATTCTTATAAGCTTCAGTGCTTGGTTAAGTGCAGCAAGTCAACATGTAATATGACTGATATCAGAGAATTGTTGATTTGTCAGCATTGCCTAAGCAGGGCATTTGATACATTCTATAACATGTATAAAGAAACTTGGAGCGGAGCAGGTTTTAAACTTGTCTATGGTTCAGTTTGCTGTAATGAACACTTCATGTGGCACAGGATGAACTGTCCAAATGCAGATGTTGACGGGAGTGCCTATCTTATCAGCAAAGATGGTTCAACATTGAAGAGAAACCAGCTTAGTGAGTTCTTGTTTTAGAAGACTATTTAAGAGGGGGATATCAAGGCCATTTGATTGAAAACCAGAAAGTTTTGGTAATTCAAAACGCATCATATGTTTCTCAATACGCTGTCAAACAGTGAGTGGCCTATTAAGTGCATACAACGGATAGTCGAAACTAAATTTAAACGAGGAGGTGAAAAAGTCAAAGGCTAAAAATAAATCAAGACTACCTACCACAGCAGAAGAATAGGATCGATCTCCTATTAATGACTTCAGTTAATAATCCAAATGGATCTGCGCTCCAATATTTGTCTCTTAATTGGCCATTAGAAGATTTCAAGGGAAACGTTGGTCTGTTTTTAGAACAGAAGAATATTTTTTTCTATTTCTGCAATTTCAGTTGAAACATCGCCCTTGTTTTTGGGTCGATCTGTTTTCTTCTAGCATAGCTTATTTATTGTATGAAAAATCATTTGTAAGGGGTTGAAAAAGTTCTGAAAAGCTGTGGGAGGAAATAACCCAGCACTATCATTGTACAGTTTGACAGAGGATTAATTAAGTGGTGCATTGCATCTACATTTCCTTGATTCTTGTGGCGTAAAGTTTTAGCATATGTTTCTTCTATTTTATTTCATATGTAATCTCGTAATGTTCATTTCATTCATAATCGATTCAGCTGGATGCTTTTGAAGTAAGATAGGTAGAATCCAATTTATTTGCTCTGCCTTGAAGGAGCGTTCAGGATTTGTGTATTTTCTTCTGTCTGAAAGGGATTCATTGTTAAATGCCCTTTTCAGCTTTCTTAAGCAATCTTTACATTCCATTTAATTTCAGTTTAATTGTTAAACTTCATTCCTATCTCGCCTTATGAAATACCCTGTGCCTTTGATTAAATCTCTGTTTCATGCTGTTCTTGATCCCACACTGTCCAGAAAATTCATCCATTTATCAAAAACCCCTTTCCTATCTATTTACTAGCCTAAAATCAGTTCCCATTTTAAGTCATCTCGCACCCTATTGCTCATTTTATCGAGATTGACTGGAGAGAGCCCTCTCCTGTCCTCGTAGGGCTAGCTACAAGGTTGAGCGTGGTTTGTTGTAGCCTTGAGTTTTTCCTTCTTCAGCCTGAGGCAGATCCGAGCGCTAACAAAAGTTACAAAATGTACTTGAAGCCAGCATACAAAGTAGCTCCAACACATCTTTCCATTCAGGCAGTTGCTGGAAAAATATGCCCCTCTCATGAAATTGATCATCATATATTTCACATGTGAGGGTAGATACTCAAGGTTATATCACTATAATATGAGACTCTTGATGCATTTCACCTGTGTAAGAGCCCTAAATTTGTCTCATTACTTTTACAAAATCATGGTAAAAATGACATAGAATGTACGGATATAAGGAGAAAATCATCATGTTAGTTTGTTTCACCGTGGCTTGGTGAAAATCCTAGTTTTCCATCAATTAGCACATATCAATTTGTCATGGGATGGTTTTATATATTCAACTCCTTGTTAAGTCCCTATATTAATAGTATAGTCCCTTATTATGTTAGTGTAGCCCCCCTTATTGTTATTGTTGTACCCCTGTAACCCCCATATTTTTATTATTGTGCCCTTACATTATTATTGTTAGGTCGGCTAGGGTTACATTGTGGCCCCATGGACTCCTATATATAGAAAAGAGGTTTTTTCATTTGTATCATCCAAAAATTTTTCATTTAGTAATGTATTGGAGGTTACCACCTCGAAGTGGCTTATTTCTAAGGCGTTGATATCTCTTTTCTTCTATTTTTGGAGTTGGTTTCACAACATTTGGTATCAGAGCTTTGGATTTTAGGGTTTCGCTACTCCAAACAGGTCATCGTGGCATTTTCACTATAAATTTTTTTCTACGAAGGTTCAAAAGCTGAATTTTTAGAGTGTGAAGAAAAAATCCCAAGGAACATCTTTGCAACAATTTAGAGCTTGGTTCACAATAGTTTCGGAGATATATTTTTGCAGGCTCCTGAATTTCACTTAAAACTGTCATCGTGGAATTTTCGCTATATATTTTTTTCTACGAAGGTTTAGAAGCTGAAATTTTTAGAGCACGAAGTTGAAAGTGTGAGGAAAATCGTTGCAAAATTTTAGAGCTTGGTTCGCAATATGTTCGGAGATATGATCTGTGGAAGTTAGGTATTTTTCAGGCTCCTAAATTTCATCTCAAAGAGGTGATCATGGGAAAATATTCATAACTCTCTCTCTCTAAGCATCAGATTGGAATTCTGTAAAAAGTGACCAGAATTGCACGGACTGTAGTTTCCAGTCTATAAATTTCAGAGCCAAAGGAGCAAACAGTGACATGTGGCAAGTCGTACAAATTCTCTCTACTGAACCAGTCCATAATTAGGTCATTGTGGGAGATTGGACATAACTTTGCCTTGAAGAATCCGAATCAAGTTAGACCTATGGAATTTGAAAGAAGCTTCAGAGGACTACTATAGGGCCTAATTTCAGATATTGATGATCTAAAATTATAGAGATAAGTCAATTTCAATATCGAGCTCATCAAAAGCAAGTAAAAGGTGTGTATTTTTTTTTCCTGAATTGCATAAGTCTTGTTTAAAGAATCAAGTTGAATTGATTCCAAGGGCATATTGTAGAATAGATATCAGTATTGGATTCTAAAATAGCCCCTAAAAATAATTCAACACCCATTAAGCCTTTAGAAGGCTGTATTATGACTCATGAAGACGAAGAATGGCAATATGACATATCAAAATTACAAGAGTAAGTGCAACAAATTTCGCTCTTGCGAAGAGCAACAAAAAATGACATGGAAGTTTTGAAGAAAGGTGTGGAAACTAAGATGGATGGTTTGAAGAAAGGTGTAGAATCTAAGATGGATGGTTTGAAGAATGGCATGGAAGCTAAGATGGATGGCATGGAAGCTGGCATGGAATCTAAGATGGATGACATGGAAGCTAAGATGGAAAACATGAAGAATGATCTAAAAGCATACATGGAAGGTTTGAAAAAGTTGATACAAGAAATGTTTCCTAATGGTGAAAATATAGTAGAGGAAACTCATGATGAGAACAAAACAAATGTTAATCATGATTTTATAAACTCTAATTTTTGAGGGAAGAACCACCATATTCCAAAAATGGATATGAGGAAGTTTGATGGAAAGGATCGTGTAACATGGATACTACAAATGGAGCAATATTTTGATCTCAATAATGTGGAAAACACACAAAATTTATGCATTTCAGCTTTACATTTAGAACAAAATACATTTGTATGGTATCGATGGCTTTGCTCTCGTAAAAAAATTGCCACTTGGTCAATTTTTACAGAGGAAATGATAGCACATTATGAGGATACAAAGAGCAACACTTTCTTTAGCCAATTGATAAATCTCAAGCAAAAGTGCTCAATGGGGGAGAACATTGAGGACTTCCAAAAATTGAATATAAGGGTAACTGATATTTCAGAGGAAAACAGGTTTGATCTCTTCATAAGTACTTTAAATGATAACATCCAACATGAAGTTTGCGTTTTGGAACCTGATTCATTGGAGAAGGCATTTAGGTTGGCAAGAAAAATTGAATGTAAAATTATGGCGACAAGGAATCCTACCACTCACTTCTATAAAGATGGAAGTGTTGCTACTCCTAAATTTCCACAACCTACAAGGTTGACACCACAAAAATTGGAAGAAAAAGGAGCAAAAGGGATTTGCTACAGTTGTGATATAAAATACACTAAAGGTCATAAGTGTGATGAGAAGAAATTATTTTACATAGATTGTGAAGAGGAAGAATAAAATGAACAAGAAGAGGATATACACCTGGAACCGATCCTAGAAGAGGAAGAAATGAGTCCGACCATATCGTGTAATGCATTGGCAGGAATTACCACTCCTCAAACTCTCAAGATAGAAGGACATATCAAGAAGAAAAAGGTAATAGTGTTGATTGATTCAGGTAGTACCCATAATTTTATTCATTGTAAGGTAGCCAAGGAATTGAATTGTTTCCTATACCCAGCACCAGAATGTAAAGTGATGGTTGCAAATGGAGGAACTATAAATTGCTCTGGAAAATGAAATAATATCAAGCTAACCATGAGGGAATATGTATTAAATAGTCCAATGCTTTCCATTCCTATGGGAGGTGTTGATGTTGTACTAGGAGTACAATGGTTACAATCTTTGGGCATGGTAGCTTTTAATTTTCAAGAAATTTCTTGAATTTTTTTTTCAGAAGGAAAGGAAGTCAAATTACGGGGTATTGCAGGGAACCTGGGAAAGATAATTAGCTCTAATGTCATGACAAAGCTTCTAAAGAAAGAAGAACAAGCCGTAATTTCACAATTATGCTCACTAGAAGTTCCAACATCAAAATCATCTATTTCTGCAGATCTCCAAAAAGTCTTGGAAAATCATTCCAGGGTGTTTGAAACTCCCAAAGGACTCCCACCTATTCGTGATCATGATCATGCTATTCATTTGATTCCAATAAGTGTTCCTTCAAGCATTAGGCCTTATAGATATCCTTATGTCCAAAAGAGTGAAATTGAACGTATGATTGCAGAAATGTTAGAGGCTAGTATAATTCAACCTAGTCAAAGTTCTTTCTCTGCTCCTGTAGTATTGGTACACAAGAAGGATGGATCATGGCGCATGTACGTATAAGGGGCTCAATAAGCTCACCATTAAATATAAATTTCCCATTCCTGTGATTGATGAATTATTGGATGAATTACATGGAGAAATTTATTTTACCAAGTTGGATCTTCATTTAGGATATCATCAAATTAGAATGAAGACTGAAGATATTCTGTAATATTCCTAATTAGCGACAACTAATTGGAATATTCGATTTTGTTCAGTTTTTCCATCTATAGTTTATTAATAAATAAAAAGTGAGTGAAGAGGGTCTAACTCACTTAAGTGGAATAAAACACCCTCCCTAGTAGCACAACATTGTGACTTAAAGGGGAGCCAAGGGGGGCCAAGCACCACATAGAGAGGGGGGCCACGTATGCTCTAGAAGCTACTGCACAGATGAGGATGAGCATGTGGCAAGAGAGAGAGGCTATGTTGAGGAGATGGGCCTTAGGGTTGGAGGAAGGACAATGTTATAAAAGAGGGAGGAGCCTTCTCATTTGATTCATTCGGTTGTTGATGATATTGAGCTTTTCGTTTCGACTTCTTGAGCACGTTGGCTATTTAGCCTATCTGCAGCACTGTTTAGTGCATTGAGTGTCTCTGGTAGGAGATCTCGCCCTTAGCCCCGGGATAATTTGAGTGCCTACTCGGGCAAGGTTATTTCTTCAGCATTTTGTGGGAGGTTTTGGTGTTTGGGTTTGTTGCAAAGCTGAGCATTCATAGAGAATGCGCAGTCACTGAGAGGGAGGACATAGTCCATCTAGGAGGTGTTCCGGATTAGGGTTTTTGCAGGAGATTTGAGCCGATATTTTGAGCAGAGGATCAGCCTTTTCCTTTGTGAGGATTTTGGTGGAGTTTGAGGCGATATTTCAGTAATTCTCATTTAGCCTCTGTGCAGAGCCTTAGAGGCCAGCGTAATTCCCCAAGGGGGTGTTTTTCGGAGGTCGGCCATTTCTGATATGGTTTCTGGGTTTTGTCGGGATTGGTGAGTAGAGGAGGATTCCAGATTTTAAGCTCATTCCAGCAAGGGGAGAAGCCCCTAGTTATCATTTCATTTCAGTGGTAGCAGCTACACCGCAGTTTTCCAGCCGCTGGGACGCAGTTCAGAGAGCAGCCATTTCTGGTGTATTCTGAGAGTATTTCTTCACTTTCCTTGAGAAATTTTAGGTGCCATCACTCCGATCACCTATTACACTTCATTATATTTCTCAGTTTAATAAAATGGCTTATCATTTCCTCTCTATATTTTTGGATGAGTTGTCATACATTATTTCTATGTTATTATATGTTTGCTGCACTGTTATTTTTATATATTCTTGAGCATTCTAGTTCTATACCACTTGGTATGTTTATTTCATACTCTTAGATAGAGTCTGGAAAGGGTCAGGTAGCCTCCATATTTTTTCCTCTTTCCAGAGGTGGCATATCTTGTAAATGCCCTCCTAGTCCTTCTCTGGTTGGAGTTTTCCATGTTTTAGAGATATCCCTGAAACGGGATATTACATATTCCAAAAATAGCATTTCAAACTCATGAGGGTCATTATGAATTTTTGGTCATGCCTTTTGGCCTTATCAATACACCTTCTACATTTTAAGGGTTGATGAATTCCATTTTCAAACCCTTCCTTAGAAAAATTGTGCTAGTATTTTTTGATGATATACTAATCTAAAGCAGGTCTTGGAAGGATCATGTTCAACATGTATTCGGGTCATATTGTATCTCATGAGGGTGTTAAGGTAGACCCTAAAAAAATTAAATCCATTAAGGAATGGAAAGTTCCCACAACCATACAGTAGTTGTGAGGATTTCTCAGGTTAATAGGGTATTATCACAAGTTTGTTAAGAATTATGGGAGAATAACAGCACCTCTAACAACATTATTGAAGACAGATGCATTTTCATGGACTCCTGAAGCAACTAAGGCCTTTGAACATATTAAAGAGGAAATGTGCCTAGCACTGGTCTTAGCTACACCAGACTTCACAAAAACCTTTATTGTGGAATGTGATGCCTCAAGAAATGGAATTGGTGTTGTTTTAATGCAAGAAGGAAGACCCATTGCTTTTGAAAGTCATCCAATCAAAGGAAAGTATTAACATAAAGCTACTTATGAGAAGGAAATGTTAGCAATACTGCATGCACTAAAGAAATGGCGACCTTACCTAATGGGAAGACACTTCAAGGTAAAAATTGATCATGATAGTCTTAAACACTTTTTGGAACAAAGGCTATCTTCAGAAGAGAGGAAAAAATGGGTCACAAAGATGTTGGGTTATGACTTTGAAATAATCTACAAAAAAGGGAAGCTAAATGTTGTTGCAGATGCACTCTCAAGAAAGAATGAAGAGGTGGAAGCATTTCTTTGTGCCATTTCTATTATCCAACCAAATTGTATAACCGAAGCAAGGGATGAATGGAAGAAGGATGAATAAGTGTTGACACTCATTCAAAAGATGTAGCAAGATCCTAGTACATCCGATACATTTAGTTGGAAAAATGATTCCTTATGGTACAAAGATCACTTATATATTTGTAAGAATTCCCAACTAAAAAAAAATATTCTTTTGGAATTGCACAATTCTCCTTTAGGAGAACACTTAGGATTTTTAAAAACTTACCACAGGGTGAAGAAAGAATTTTTTTTGGATGGCCTTAAATCTGATATTCAAAAGTTTGTGGTAGAATGTTTGGTTTTCCAGCAGAATAAAGTGGAGACAAGTAAGACCTTGGGTCTTCTACAACCTTTATCCATTCCAAGTCAATGTTGGGAGGAGATTTCAATGGATTTTATCATAGGTTTACCTAAGTCCAAAGGAAAGAGTGTCATCATGGTGGTATTTGATAGACTTACCAAGTATGCACACTTTTGCACATTATCTCATCCATTTAAAGAAAGTACAATTGCTACTACATTTATGGACACAATTCAAAAGCTATATGGAAAACCAAGGGTTATTGTGAGCGACAGAGATCCCATTTTTACTAGAAATTTTTGGACGGAGTTATTTTCTTGTTTGGGTACTAAATTAGCTCATAGCTCATCTTATCATCCTCAATCCGATGCTCAAACTGAGATAGTAAATAAATGTTTGGAAGGATATCTTCGTTTTTTTGTATCTGATAAACAAACACAATGGGTCAAGTGGTTACTTCTTTGTGAATGGTGGTATAACACTTCCTTCCATACTACAACAAAAATGACCCCATTTATGGCACTTTATGGATATCATCCATCGTCCATCACATCATCTTTAAGAAAAAATTTGAAGGTTCAAGTAGTGGAATATCACATCGACCATCAATAAGAAGTTATCCAACTCTTAAAGGATAACCTAAATTTGGCACAAAATCGAATGAAACAACAGGCAGATCAACATCGCAGCAAGAGAAGTTTTGATGTAGCAGACTGGGTATTTTTACGGCTACAACCATACAAAAAAATGTCCCTCAAGCAAGCTAAGAAGTATAATAAATTATCGCCAAAGTACTATGTTCCTTACAAGGTGTTGCAAAATATTGGTATTATGGCATACAAATTGGAGCTTCCTGCTTCTTCACGAGTGCATCCAGTTTTCCATGTTTCATGCTTAAAGAAGGTTATAGGTGAAAATCTTCCATTTCAAACAATATTGCCAGAAATTGAAGAGGAAGGAAAAATCATATTGGAACCTGAAGTAGTCACAGAAACAAGAACTCGACAGCTACAAAATCGATCAATTTCAGAGTATCTCATCAAGTGGAAGAACTTACCCACGGAATATTGTACATGGGAGGATGAGAATTTTATATAGAAGCACCCAGAGCTACTCAAGCGTTGAGGACAACACTTTTTTGAAGGAGAGGGGCATGTTAAGTCCCTATATTAATAGTATAGTCACTTATTATGTTAGTGTAGCCCCCCTTATTGTTATTTTTGTACCCCTATAACCCCCATATTGTTATTATTGTGCCCTTACATTATTATTGTTAGGTTGGCTAGGGTTACATTATGGCCCCACTAGGATTACATTGTGGCCCCATGGACTCCTATATATAGAAAGGAGGTTTTTTCATTTCTATCATCCAAGAATTTTTCATTCATGTAATGTATTGGAGGTTTGCCCCTCGAAGTGGCTTATTTCTAAGTCGTTGATATATCTTTTCTTCTATTTTTGGAGCTGGTTTCACAACACTCCTCTTTTGTCTTCTCTAGCTCACTCTAGTCATCACTCTACTCCTTTGTCATCACCAACATAGCAATAAGTTGCTTTCACAAACAAACCTACAAAAATAATTCCTAGGGAAGAGATGACTCAGACCTATACTAGTGGTAGAGGTTTGTGTTTGCTTTAGACATTGTTGAAAGGGCTAAGATGACATCAGGTGAGAAAGAAACATCATCACATCATGAGGCATCATTGCAGGATGAGGAACCCATTCATCATGACACTGATATGGAAGATTTAGAAGTGAATGAGGAGAACAAAAAACTATAGAAAATCATCATGGAAAAGGAGGTTGAGATTAGAGAGCTCAAATATAGTTTTTCAAAGGAAAATTTCTTGGTTTCATTCTTGTAACAGGAGAACATCCAACTAAAGGAAAATCAATTTCTCTTAAACAAGCCTAAAGCAGATTTGAGAAAGGATGTTGAAAAAGGTAAGGAAGTGGTTGATATTGATGATTCATAAGATCAAGAAGAACATTTTAGAACATAGAGACATAGTAAAAGAGGCCTCAATAGAGCACTTGAGCAACAAAAAGAAACAACTCCAACAAAAAATCAAATGACAATTGATGAACTCATCTTGGTAGAAATTGAGAAAGACAAAGTAGTTGGTTGGATAGGGTGAATTTAAACTTGGAAAAGCTTCTATAGATGGAAAAAAAGAACAATAACCTACAAAGACACATGTCCATGCATTACTATACAAGGAACCAGGTCTCCAAAGCCAGAATCAAGTAGTTGAAAAAGAACCTTAAGAAAACCCTAATGAAGAAAAAGGAGAAATATAGGCTTGATTCGCTTGCTTAAGCCTCTATCATAGCATGAAGCATCACCACCTAGCTTCATGGGACAATTCTAGACAATTTTTGAAGAATTTTTATAAAATTTTGGGTTTTTCTAACTTTTGGCTTATTTGGAAAACTCAGTTTTAGCCAAAAGCGCAACACCTTGGCGCTACGCTTTTTCCTCGGCCATAAAAATGCCAAAAAATTTATATTGCTGGAGATATAATAACTCTTACATTTCAGCTATCCACCTAGGGTGCCTTTTTAGCAAATTGGTTGATATAAAATTCCCAAAAACAGGTCAAAAGCACACTTTTTGCCACCTTTCTAGGCTAGGCATTGTGCTTTTGGGAGTAGCTGAGGTAAAATGCATTTATCTTTGTCATGGAGTGTCCATTTTGTTGGGTGTGGAGCCTGATTATCTTGTTTACTTTGTATCACAGCATTGGACCCCTGTACCTTAAAAGGGGCGGCAACGCCGCCCGAAATTTAATCGCCCCCTGGCAGGGGTTCGAGGGCAGCGCCCCCGAAGCTAAAAACAGATGTAAAATTTCCTTGTAAAAGTATAGTAATTTCTAGTCAATCTGGGCCGTTCATTAGGCAAATGATCTGACGATAGAAGTTATGTTTAGATTAGGGTTTTTTGCCCTAGAAGGCAACCCCTTGTATATATGAGGGCATTGTATTGCGGCTGTGTATCATGAGTGTATTCTCGGAGCGAGAAACAGAGAGGGAGACTGTGAGAGAGAACAGAGGATATTACAGTGGATCTACTGTAGGGTTTGTCTCTTCATTTTTTTTTGGATAATATAAAGGAAGGACTGGCTGTTCGGGGTGGACGTAGCCCAAACTGGGTGAACCACGTATATCTGTGTCTCTCTGGTTTTATGTGTTTTGTGTGCTTGTATTTTCCACATATTTTATGTGTTTCATTGCTCTGTAATATTTAATTTTCTAACAACTGGTATCGGAGCCGAAGGTATATTTGGCTGATAAACTCGCAGGAAAAAAGGGTTCCTGGTTCGAGTGGGAGCAATGGCGGACGATGGTAAGTTTAGGGTCGAGAAATTTAACAGCCAAAACTTTGCGCTGTGGAAGATGCAGATGGAAGATTATCTGTATCAGAAAGATCTGTACCTACCATTGAGCAGAAAAACAAAGAAGCCGGCGACCATGACAGATGCGGAATGGAACATTCTCGATAGAAAGGCACTCGGAACAGTACGGTTGTGTCTTGCGGCGTCAGTCGCCTTCAATATTTCGAAGGAAACAACAACAGAGGGTTTGATGCAGACGTTGGCGAAACTATATGAAAAACCCTCGGCCTCAAACAAGGTGTTTCTTATGAAACGACTATTTAATATGAAGATGTCGGAAGGTGGATCTGTTGCAGACCATTTAAATGAATTTAATACAGTTACCAGTCAGTTAAGTTCTGTAGGGGTAAACTTTGATGATGAAGTTAGAGCTCTGTTATTCCTATGCTCATTACCAAAAAGTTGGAATGGTTTAGTTATGGCCATTAGTAACTCTGTCTCTGGATCTAGTACTTTAAAGTTTGATGATGTTGTGGGTGCTATCCTTAGCGAGGAAATGCGACGAAAAAGCTCCGGTGAAACATCGGGTAATGCTTTGAGTGCAGAGTCTAGGGGAAGAAGAATGGAAAGAGGAAAGAGCTCAGGATATCGCAGTAAATCAAGGAAAGGCAGATCCAAGTCCAGATCAGGGATAGTGTGCTGGAATTGCGGAAAGAAAGGACACCTAAAGAAAGACTGTAGATCTCGGAAGGGAAAATAAGGAGACACACAACAAGAAAACAATCATGAAGAAAATGTGACAGGTGATGTGTTACAAGATGCTTTGATTCTTTCTTTCGAAAATGTTACTGATTCTTGGGTTGTAGATTCAGGGGCTTCATTCCATGCCACACCTGATAAGAAATATTTTCATGAATATGTTCAAGGAGATTTTGGACAAGTTCGTTTGGGTGATGATAAACCCTGTAAAATTTTTGGAATGGGTAAAGGTCTTGTAAAACAACAGAATGGAAACCAATGGCTACTAAAGGAGGTAAGGCATGTTTCAGATCTGAAGAAAAATCTGATTTCAACAGGGTAGTTAGGCAGTGAAGGTTGTGTGACAAATTTCACAGATAAAACTTGGAAGGTCACCAAAGGAGCGTTGGTAATAGCAAAAGGTGAAAAGGTTGGTACATTGTATTTATGCAATGGTATTTCTAACTCTGTTAATGCTTTAACTTCCAAAGGAGCAGATGCAACATTATGGCATCATAGGCTCGGACACATGAGTGAGAAAGGAATGAAGATTCTTCACTCAAGAAATTTGTTGCCAGGTTTGAAGAATGTTGATTTGGATTTCTGTGAGAATTGCATTTATGGAAAACAGAAGAGAGTCAGATTTCTCAGAGTTGGGAAAGGAAAGAAGAGCGAAAAATTGGAGCTTGTGCATACAGATGTATGGGGACCTGCTCAGGTATCATCTCTCGGTGGCTCTCGTTATTATGTTACTTTTATTGATGATGCAACTAGAAAAACATGGATTTATTGTATTAAGAATAAATCTGATGTATTTGATACTTTCAAGAAATGGAAAGCTTTGGTTGAGATTGAGACAGGAAAGAAGTTGAAGTGTCTCAGATCAGACAATGGAGGTTAATATTGCAGCAAAGAGTTTGATAGGTACTGTTCAGAGCATGGAATTCGTAGAGAGAAGACAGTTCCAAGAACACCACAAGAAAATGGTGTGTCAGAAAGGATGAACAGAACAATCATGGAGCGTGCAAGGTGCATGAGATTGCATGCAGGATTGCCTTTACAATTTTGGGCAGATGCTGTAGATACTGTTGTTTATCTAATAAATAGAGGGCCTTCAAGTTCCTTGGATGGTGGTATTCCAGAGGAAGCATGGACAGGTAAAAAGGTAAACTACTCTTTTTTAAAGCCTTTTGGTTTTGAGGCATTTGTCCATATTAATAAAGAAAACAGAACAAAGCTTGAGGCAAAATCAAAGAAATGTACCTTTATTAGATATGGTGCTAATGATTTTGGTTATCGATTATATGATTATGAAAATCACAAAATCATTAGGAGCAGAGATGTAATATTCAATGAAAAGGTCTTGTATAAGAATCAGCTGCAGGAAAAGAAACAGGAAAAAGAAAGTAAGGAATACACGGTTCTTGATGAGATAACTGAAAAAGTAAAGGTGCCAGAAAATAATAATAATCAACAAACACAGCAACAGGCACCTCAAACACCTGAAAGTGGTGTTAGAAGATCTACCAGGATAAGTAGACTCCCTGAACAATACTCTCCTTCATTATATTATTTATTGCTGACCGATTCTGGTGAACCTGAATGTTATGAAGAAGCAATGCAGGTTGAAAGCAGGAAGAAGTGGGAGCAAGCCATGGAAGAAGAGATGGACTCTTTAATGCATAACCAGACTTGGGATTTAGTCAACTTGCCTACAGGTAAAACTACATTGCATAATAAATGGGTTTACAGGCTAAAGGAAGAAGATGGAGGAAAACAGAGGTACAAAGCTAGACTTGTGGTGAAGGGTTTTGCACAAAAGAAAGGTATTGATTTTGATGAAATATTTTCTCCTGTTGTTAAGATGAATTCAATCAGAACTATCTTAAGTCTTGTAGCAGCGGAATATTTACATCTTGAACAGGTAGATGTAAAGACAGCATTTCTCCATGGAGATTTGGAGGAGGAGATATACATGCAACAACCAGAAGGATATGAGGTAAAAGGGAAAGAAAAATTGGTGTGCAGGTTAAAGAAGAGCTTGTATGGTTTAAAACAGGCTCCAAGGCAGTGGTATCTAAAATTTGACAAGTTCATGTCTGAACAAGGTTATACTAGATGTCACTCTGATCATTGTGTTTATATAAAAAGGCAAAATGATGGCAGCTATATTATATTGTTATTGTATGTAGATGACATGCTTGTTGCAGGGTCTAACATGCAGGAAATAAATGTGCTCAAAAGAAAATTGGAAAATTCATTTTCAATGAAGGATTTGGGAGCTGCAAAACAAATCCTTGGTATGAGGATAACTAGAGACAGGAAAAATCGCAAATTAACACTGTCTCGGAATGAGTACATAGAGAAGGTGTTGAAAAGATTTAATATGCAGAATGCAAAACCAGTTAGTACACCTTTTGCTAGCCATTTCAAACTTAGTAAGGAGATGTGCCCAAAGACCCAAGAAGACATGGATTATATGTCTAAAGTTCCATATCCATCAGCAGTTGGAAGTTTAATGTATGCAATGGTCTGCACAAGGCCTGATATTGCACATGCAGTGGGAGTTGTAAGCAGGTATATGAACAATCCAGGAAAAGAACATTGGATGGCAGTAAAATGGATTCTCGGATATTTGAGAGGTACCACAAATCAAGCATTATGCTTTGGTGGTTCAAACATTGCTCTACAGGGATATGTTGATGCAGATATGGAAGGTGACAGAGATAACAGGAGGAGCACTACAGGATATGTATTTACTGTAGGTGGAAAAACTGTCAGTTGGGTTTCAAAAATCCAAAGTTTTGTTGCACTTTCAACAACAGAAGCAGAGTATGTTGCTGCTACAGAGGCTAGTAAAGAAATGATTTGGTTACAAAGGTTTATGGGTGAATTGGGTAAGAAGCATGATATGGGCACGTTATACAGTGATAGCCAAAGCGCCATTCATCTTGCAAATAAATTAGCATTTCATTCCGGGACTAAACACATACATATCAAGTACCATTTCAAACGGTCAGTATTGGAAGATGGAGAGTTGAAGCTGGAAAAGATACACACTAGCCAGAATCCTGCAGATATGCTAACAAAAGTTGTAACCAGGGAGAAATTGAGAACATGCTCAGTTTCAATTGGTCTTCAAGGATGACGATGAAGATGAGAAACAGCCAGGTCCAAAGAGGAGTCATTGTCCAGCAAATGAAGCAGCGGTGGAGTTGCTACAATTAGTCTCCAAGTGGGAGATTGTTGGGTGTGGAGCCTGATTATCTTGTTTACTTTGTATCACAGCATTGGACCCTTGTACCTTAAAAGGGGCGGCAACGCCGCCCGAAATTTAATCGCTGCCGTGGGGGTTCGGGGGCAGTGCCCCTGAAGCTAAAAACAGATGTAAAATTGCCTTGTAAAAGTATAATAATTTCTAGTCAATCTGGGCCGTTCATTAGGCAAATGATCTGACGGTAGAAGTTATGTTTAGATTAGGGTTTTTTCCCCTAGAAGGCAACCCCTTGTATATATGAGGGAATTGTATTGTGGCTATGTATCATGAGTGTATTCTTGGAGTGAGAAACAGAGAGGGAGACTGTGAGACAGAACAGAGGATATTACAGCGGATCTGTTGTAGGTTTTGTCTCTTCATTTTGTTGGATAATATAAAGGAAGGACTGGCTATTCAGGGTGGACGTAGGCCAAACTGGGTGAACCACGTATATCTGTGTCTCTTTGGTTTTATGTGTTTTTTGTGCTTGTATTTTCCGCATATTTTATGTGTTGCATTGCTCCATAATATATAATTTTCTAACACATTTTTCTTTCTTGAGGTGTATAATGACAACTACACATCCTCAACTTTCCAATTCATCTTTCAAAGCTGAATTGGGAGCAGGGGAAAGCCTTCAAAAGTTCCTCACAAGCGGGGCATTGTGCTTTTGTCTAGAGGCATCGTGCTTTTGCAGAGATGTGCTGTGCTTTTTCCTATTTGTGAAAATTTCAAGTTTTCTTTAGTCAATTTCAATTTTGATGATGTAATTTCTCTAGTTTTATGTTGACATGATGTAATAGATGGAAAATGAGTTTTTTATAGTCATTTTGATGTAATTTTGGACCTCATTGATGAGGATCAGGCCAATCAAACTCTAAATGGAGGATTTGTTTTAACCTCACTAGTCATTAGGTTTTATTTGAGAGATTATCGTAAGTTTTTCCTAAACTGAGGGATTCGACCCCGGAGAGAGGGGAAGTTTTTTTTGTCTATATGTATGTGTTTTTCAATCATTTTGATGGTTGGACATCAGAGGGTGGAAGTATTGTAGCTTGTACTTCATCACTTTTTACATGAAATCAAAGGACAATTGCAGCTATTATTCAGGAATTTGCATGTTGTGAGTTTGTGATAATGTTTTCTCTCTATTATAGTTTTGTATGAATGATATAATTGTCTCCTTACCATATCTTTGATCTTCAGTGATTTTCCTAAGAGGTTTTAAGAAAAAATATTTTAATTAAAGATCTATTTTGTTAGGAATATCATTTTGTGTATTTATCCTTCTTGATTAATGAATTCATGGTGCACATGATCATTATGATATTCTTAATCTTTCAAGCCCTACACTACACCGAAGAATCCTTAAACCATCACAAAGGCATAGCTACCTTACTCCTCCATATCTCTTGCAACTGAAACCTTTGATACTTTGATCTAGTTCCTTGATTTTCACTCCTAATCTAGCATAAAAACCATAAATATTCAAACCTTACATGAGTTGAACTATCTAGCACAAAATCCATACTTGTACCAGTCAAATCATTGGTTTTGTTTTTCATAGAGAGAGCCCTCTCTGGTTTGGTAGGGATAGCTACCAAACTAAAACTTGGCTTGAGGTTGACTTTGTCGATATCCTTTCAGTCTTGGGACATTGTGGAGGCCAAAACCTAGATCACTGTAGTTTTTTTGTCTTAATAAATCAAGAAGGTAATGTGGGAAAGGTTTTGGAAATGAGATTAGATGTGATTAAGAGTTAGGTAGTCCAGGAAAAAGTGTTTTTCATCTTCAACCCTCTTAATGTCCCAATGGTGATAGAGTCTTTCATACCAAGGTGTTTTGGGAATAAACCAATGCCTAGTTTCACTTCAAAGCTAATGAGAATAAGTTCTTATCTTCGCAATGTCCATTTTCTTCTTTGCACTCATCAAGGTAGAAATATAATTCTAGTTGGCAATATTGGGGTTGATCACCTCCTTAATATCCTTAGATTACTTTTTCCATATAATTCCTTATCATCGCACAAATTATCCTTCAATTTGGAAATAATAGTGTTTTTAATATTACCTTATTTTCCAAGATGATCTCCTCCTTTATCCCCCAATGGTTGAGCCAAGACTAGGAATCCTTATCCCAATATCATTTGAGTTAGAGGCGGGGGTTTTGGCTAGAGTTAGAAGCAATTTTGGGGAACCTCTTGGATTCCATGTTGTAGAGATTCTTCTTATAAATCATATATCTAAACATAGCCATGCTTTCAAAGTGGGAAAGGCCGAATTCAATCAAGAGGATATGGTAGGGATTATTTCCTTTAATCTTGAGGTCGTAGGTTATAAATCATGTTTAGATCAAATAGATCTTCCTCCAAGATTCTATAGATATAATACAACACCAAACCTAACATCCTTATAAAATAATAGGGGTGACAAGAGTCTTAAAGATGCAATTATTTTTACTCCATACCCAAAGATTAGTCGACTTACAATTGTTTTCAAACTCATAATAAGCTTTCCATCCTCCTATTATCCTTTTCTCAATGTTATAATTCCAATTGAGTTGACGATGAATCTAAATACCTAAATTTTTTCATGATGAAACCTTCTCCAAGTAATTGTTATCATAATTGAAATGCTCATATTTAATCCTTTTGGATTTAATCATCATGACTTTAGTCTTGTCAATATTAAGAGTCATGCCCATCTTCGAGCAGTAATCATGAAGGATTCTAAGCTATTTGTCGAGATCATCATGGCGTCTGGATAGAAGAACAATATCATCGGCATAAAGGAGAAGAGTAACGACCACACCAACGAGCTTGGGGCCATCACATCCTGCAACTTCTAAACACTCTTCTAGTTTGTCCATAAACATACCACATTAAAATATATAAGATATAATTAATAGTTATAAATTAAGATCCATTTTACTATATAAATTAAAATAATGATTTGGTAACCATATTTAAATTTAATTAATAAGAAAATAACAATATTCTTAATGATGGATATTCACCCCCATTTTACCATGGATATTTTTAACTTGTAAATATGATTTGTTATAAAACCATGGGAAAATAACATAACTCATTTCAAAGTCAAAATTTTTAATAAATCTTTTATTTTAATTTTATTTATCACATATTTAAAATTAAATCTAAAAGAAAAAAAGCATGGGGGATTTTGTATGTAAATGTTTACGAACATTTACACATGACCTCTATTAAAAAATAATAAAAGGTTAAAATTGATTGCATGGAGAGGGGCTCTCCCCAGTTCAATATGGTAGAGATTCCTCTAAACATTTTTACTCAGTAAAAATAAAATAAAATTAAAAAATATGAAATAAAAAATTCAATAATGATAATTATCAATAAAACATTTGGACTTGATCAAATTACATACAGCTAAAACTAAAAAACAAAAATAAGTATAATTATAATTAAGAATAAAATTGCCCTAATCCATAACAATGGACCCTTCATTATTTTCTATGGAACACTCTGCTACACCGTGATAGGGCTTCTATGAAACCATAAATCTCTTTGCTTACTCTCCATCGTCGTCATCATCTCTTCCGATGCTACCCTCCAAGACTATGCAAAGCTATTTTCCCCTCAGATGGGGCCGCCAAGGGGAGGGGGCTCAACCCCCTCCTTCAAATTAGTCTTGACAGGGGCTGTTAAGCCATCGTTGACATAAATGTCCTTTGGTACAAGTAACAATGCACAGATGGAATCACCAACCCTTGGGGTGAAATGGAAAGAAATAATGAAAGTCCAGCTCCTACCGAAAGTAGTACAAAATATAAAAGTGGTTATCCCCCACAATAGATTGGAGAAATTTCGCCAATTTATGCAGGATCATGCCATTACTTGCAATTTTATGGGCATCTGGCCAAGGGAAATGAACATTCTCCATTGGATCTAGTTAAAATGGAAACCCAAAGCCCCTTTTGACCTCATCCTTAGGGCCAAGGGTTTCTTCACAGTAATATTTGAGGATCTTGAAGATAAGAAACAAATTATCGATAATGGCCCCTATTTCATGAGAAATTTTGATCTATTCATGAGGCATTGGGATCCCTATTACAATCCTGGCAAGGAACTATACGTTACCACCTCGATCTGGGTTCACCTGTATACTTTTCCAAAGTATTTATGGGAGCTAGATATCTTAGAACTCATAGGTAACTCCATGGACAACTTTGTTCAAGTCTCTGAAATTACTTGAAGAAAGTGATACTCATCATACGCTTGAATCTGCGTATACATGAACATCTCCCAACCCCTCCTAGAGTCTGTGGAAATTGAATACCATGATGAGATATGGTCTCAGCCCTTGGACTATGAACATGTGTCATTCAAATGTCACTTATGCCACGAACATGGCCATCTCTTCCGGGACTATCCGAAGCATGCCAAAACTTCTGGCCCTGACCCCAACTCAAATGGTTTCCAGGAACTGCAGCGCGGCCATCCCCATTTGTCCAAAGCCCCTCCCCCTCCCCCTTCTAGTCCACCAAAACCATTGCATGCATCCTCCAGCCACTCAGCAGAATCACAACTTATGTCGGTAAGTCACACAACTTCGGCCCCCCAGCCCACCCTAGCCAAACCAACAAAAAATCACTTTTCATTTCTTGCAAATTTGTTAGGGTTGACGGAGAAGGATCACTCAGAAGCTCGAGGAATGACCCTTTAGACTCTTTATGCGATGGAAGAAAAACATAATGTGGAAGTGACAAATAACAAGCAGCGGAGAAAGAGAAAATCACCGGAAGCCCAAACGAATACCAAGGAAATCCTACAATTCCTTGCCCAAGTTCTCCAAGCATTGGAGAAATATGTGAAACTAGATCGAATTCAATCAGATGAGAGAGTTATGGTCACCTTCCTCCATATATGGTAAAATGATGGTACATTAGGCATACCCTAGGATCAGTTGGACCAGTTCCAAAAAAAATCAGAGAATGGGAGAAACACATTTCTATGGCGGAACCCCAGAATAAAATTGTGCTAGTTCCATGGGATGATGAGAACTCCTCTCAATGACTTGATCACTCTTTGAGTTCTAGGAAAAGAGGAAGAAGGCCAATGTGGGAAGTAATTCGATAGTTAGGGGAAATCCCGGTAAACTCAGGATAAGCTAATGTCTTGATGGAATACTATCAACACTTTCTCCCCCCGCCCCTCCAATGAAGTTAATATCATGGAAAATTAGAGGCATCATCTCTAAATGGAAGTTGAAGCACCTCCGAAACATAATTCAAAAGTGAATCTGGAAATAATTTTTATATAAGAAACTAAGGTGATCATGGATAGACTAAAAGAAATTACCAGTAAGAGTTGGGCCATGACAAAATGCATGGCTCTAGATGCCCACGAAAGTGCAGGAGGATTGGGTATCCTTTGGGACCCTAGATTTGTGGCCTTTGGAGAATGGGTATCAGGCCTTCACACTTTCATATGCGAGTTTTAATGCGTTTGATCGACAGACAAGACATGACTAACTGGGGACTATGAACCCCTAGTGCTACGTGAAAAGGCAAGCTTTCTTCAGAACCTAAGAAACCTAAAGAAGATTGTGGGGAACCTGAACTAGATAGTGGTCAATGACTTCACTCTTATCAAAGAGCTCAGTGAAAAAAGGGAGGCATAAGAATATTGGATTAAATGTGATAAGAATTTAAATAAACTATACAAAACATGGGGATAGAGGACTTGGAGTTCAAGAACAATTGTTTCACCTGGAATAACTGAAGTGGTGGAAAAGTACAAATAGCCTCTAATCTTGACCGCTTTCTTATCTCTGATAATTTTCCACTTCAGGATCTATTTATTTAGGCATAAATCATCCCTTGCATGGGGTCGGATCAATGGCCGATCTACATGGATATTGATCTGTGCATGGCCCCTCAGAACCATCCATTTAGATTTGAATCATTTTTGGCTCAAGCACCCTGACATTATACCCAAGCTGGAAGAAAGATGGCATTCCTCCACCATAGTGGGTTGAAACATGATGGAAACATTTTAGTTGAAGCTCAAAGACCTGAAAGGGCGACTGAAGGAGTGGAACAAAAAGGAGTTTGGAAATATCTATAATATTCCAAAATTAGCTTGCAGCTAATTATAATATTAAAGTTTTGTTTTGTCACTTATATAGGTGAATAAGTGGGTAGGGAGACCCATAAATCTCTTTAGTAGGAATAAAACCACTTCTCATGTGAATGTGGCTCATTTTAGCAGTTCAATAAAGTACCCCTAGGTGTGAAAAGGGGCTAGAGCTTGTGGACAGGGTCAAAGTTGACCAGATCAACAATGTTGTTATGGAGATAGTGGAGGATTATTGGAGGATAGCGCAGTCATTCAGGAGGAGTGTATGCATGAGAGTAACTCCTTTAATTAGTGGGATCCAGGGTGAGGAAGCTCACCAAGCATAAAAGGAAGAGGATGGCAGCCATAGAGGACATGATTTGTATTATTGATTATTTATATTTTTAGATCTAGATTTTTCATATGACATGTATATGCATGCTTCAGTTTTTAGCAGAGTCTGCGGTGCTGTTTATCACAAGGGTGTTCTCGAGAAGGAATCCTACCCTCATCCTCGGGGGACTTCGAGTGCCAACTCAAAAGAGGTATCTTGAGAATAATTTCCACTATCCAGAATCTGGCCAAGCTTCATCCATCATCCACAGTGCAGTTTATTCTAGGGTTTTGTTGTGTTGCAGGGTTGCAGTAGTGGAGGGTTGTGAAACCCGATTTCTGAGCTTTTTTTCTAGTGGAGGGATCAACCCTTCATCCGAGAGGCTAGAAAGGAGATTCCTTGAGCTTCATTTCAGTATTTAGCATCAGGCTAAGTAGCTACCATCAACTACAATGTAGTTACCATCAAGGACTATGTTATTTCAGAGAGCAGCTGAATCAGAGGGTTTAGTGCCCTAGTTGGAGGAGTTGGATTTCCTGTGAGGGGATCAACCATTCATGTGGGAGATATATTGGATGAGGTTCAGCCACTTCATATATTAGATTAGCCACCTCCTATCAATATTTTATTTGTAGTGGTTATTCAGCCCTAGGGCCATATCTTGTATTTTTGTATATTGGGTATTTCCGGAAACCTTTTCTAGGTTGTCTTGGAAATAATTTTTGGAGCCTAGATCTCTATTCATGACACTTTTGGAGCATTGTATCAGCATATATATATATATTTCCATTTTCCAGTTTCCGCTACTCTATCATAGTCAGTGCAGTTATAGCATTTCGACATTTCTTATATTAGTAGCATTTCACATTTTGATGTATTGTTTCATGGGAGGCTTGTTTTCCCAATCTTGAGTGATATTTTCCTAAATTTCTTGTACTCATTTTCTTCTAATAATAATAATGGAATGGCTCTATGGTTGTCTCATGTATTGATCTATTGATATTCTACATATTTCTAGTTTTATGTCTTATATTGCTGCTCCCCCAATTTTGGGATATTATAGTGGTATCAGAGCATAATCTTGGCTCAGCCCGTGAGAAATTCTATCTATGTCATCAGAAGAAGAAGAATATTCTTACAGAAAGGAAAATATTTATAGAATATACAAAGGCAAGACTCCATTATCATGAGAAATGAAGGGAAAGGAGTTTTCAAAGCTTCTTCTCCAAACTATGCAGGATATTAACATAGACATCAAAGAGATGATGACGGGGAGATATAAAGATTCTCCAAGAGGGTTTTCACATGAATAAAGCTCAAGTATTTCACATTATGGGTGTGATTATTCAACCTCACAAGATCCACAACGTTGTACCATGCCCACATTCTTAGCAAGAGAAGAAGAGGAAGGAGAAACACCAAAGGAGGAGACTCTTGGTGACTATCTCCAAGAATATAAATCTCAGTCTAAGAGATTCAAGGAGCATCTAAACGTCCAAGGGTTCTGCCAAATAAAATAAAATATAATACCCAGTAACCAGAATAGAAGGAAAGGGTGCATGCAACACACTTTAGGTAGATTCATTCTGCCTACTTTTGATGGGTCACCCAAGTGCATAGCTAAGGCTTGGGTAAGGAAGTTGGACACATATTTTCAGCTGCATCAAGTTTCAAAACAGGAGGCCATTAAGGTAGCAGCGCTGCACCTTTAAGTTAAGGCTTATGCATGGTGGTTTTATTGTTCTTCTTCATTAATTCATGCAAATGTATCTTCTTATGCATAGTTCACTAGGAGGTTAGTGAAAATATTTGATCAAAAACATTCAAAAACTTTTTTGGGTGAGCTAGCCAAACCCAAGAAATCAGAACCTTTACATGATTTGGTAGGATCCACTAAATAAAATTCACTCAAGAATGCTATTGAGGGGGTTAAATATTTGAAAAATATTTTTCCAAGGGAAAAAGCCCCACTTCAGCAAGAACTTTCTTCTCAAGAGGAAGATATGAAGATTCCTCCTTTAAGAGGAGAACAAGACAAAGGATATCTTAATGATGATGATGTATTATCCAATGATGAGGAGGAAGAAAAGAAAGAATTGGAAGGAGATATTAGTGATGTAATAGCAGGAGGAGGTCCACCACCATTTGAATATGGAGATGAAGCAATTTATTCAACTAGAGGAGCTCTTGTGTCTTTGCAATAAGTTCCAAAGGATCTCACATATGAATATGAGGAGCATCATATGTCTGTATTGATAGGCAGTGAGACCAAATAGTGGAGGAAATGTGTTCCTGCATTGACCATAGTTTTGAGGACATACACCATGATATATCACTTCTTTGTGATTAAGACTCTTGACACCAATATAACATTGGGTTTGCATGATTTGATTACATTGGAGAAGGACACCTTAGACTGTGAGATCTTGCAGATGGAAGGAGAATATAAGAAGTATGGCCAGCATCAAATGATTGGGAACATACACATCCATCCATTTTAGGAGGTTTATGCACAGAAGAAGGAGGTTGATTTTTGTAGTGATAGTAGGGACAAATCAATCCACTCACACATGCAACCTACTTTAGAACTTGATGTCTCATTACATGGAGGAATTCCACTAGGGAGACCCACTGACTGGAAGATGATCAAAGAGTTCTCTCAACATAATGCATCATCCATGGATCTGGATGAGGAAGGAACTTTGGGAGAAGCTAACATACTGCAGAAATCCTTTGATTGGCTCAAGGAAGGGATGAGAAATAATCTGATGTTTGCATTGACATCTCTTACTCAGCTACTTGCTTTGGAAGAGAATGATTTAGAAGTGTATGAGGGCACAAGTATGGTGTCAAAGTGCTACTCCATAGCTTTGGAGAAGCACATGATGCTTCCACACATGAGGAATATTTCGAAATATGACAAGAGGTTATTAACAATCTTGCATGCATTCGCAAAACTATGGAAGCTTTGGATGGATAATGCCTTCCAAGAGGAGGTTGACCTCCATATACTTCAGTCTTGCCTTGGGAAAGATCAACTGCAAAGGAGGCAGCACAAGTGGGATAACAGTACTCCGACATGTGGCTTTGGCATTGAGCATGTCAAAGAGGGGAGTTGTGAGGTGACATGTGCTCCATTACAAAAATCAGAAGCGCTATCAATATTGAGGTGTATAGATCCATATTGGGAGTCCCAATTATTGGTAGATTATTCCAAGAAAATATTCACATGTAATTTTCTTGATGGGAAAGTGATAGATGGGAGGTATAGAGTGGTTGATGGAGTCATTTATTTCTAGTATCATATCTACTTGACTAGAGACTCCAAGCTCAAGGTGAAGATTATACATGCAACACATGAGGCACTCCTTTCTGGGCATGTAGATTCATTGAGACTTTTCACACCATCATGGAGGGATTCAAATGGGAGGATCTCAAAGAAGATGTGCTCCAACATATTAGGAGGTATGTAGCTTGTTTGATGAATAAGGAGGAGAGAAACCACCTTACAAGGTTGTTACAGACACTTCTTCTTTTGATGAAGAGACGGGAAGGCTGATCTATGGACCTCTTCACCAAGTTGACAACCATATATGGTAAATATTGTGTCTTGATTCTTATTTATCAACTAAGCATGTATGTACATTCCTTTTCCATACATTTGCAGCACATTTCTCCACAAGAGAGAAAGCCTCTCTTTGGATTTCATGGTCCTTTTAGGACTACATTCAGTGATGGGAATGTCCAATTTCTAGAGAACTTTGGGCAAGAATTTTTTTGCCTAGTTCACATTCAGTTAACACCTAATGTCCTCTACTACTTTCAATCTTTTGAGAAGCTAATGAAAGCAATCAAGGGGTTGGATGGCCACTTATCATATCATGTTTTGAGATAGCTAGGGGTAGAACATCGCTGGTCTCACTTGAGAGAATATTGTCACCATCTAGTATATCATGTGACACTTAGTCTATATTTCTTTTGGATCCCATATGGTGATGACATTCTATTCAATATATGTGGGATGGATTGCACAAGAGAGGTTCCTGGAACCAAAGAGTGGGATCATGAGAGTCCAAGTGCCTTTTGGCTTCTTGAGGACCACATTATTGTAGCCCAAGATCAACAGCTTCGTATCTATCATAAATGGAGAGAGAGATAACATGAGTTGAACAATTTTATCTCTAATTCTCATCCATATATCCCCTATACATTACAGAAGTAGGGGATTGGTGAGTTTTTCTATGAGTTACCAAGGATGGCTCACTTTGTTTGGATGACAGCATGGGGATTGGTGTTTCTCATTGGGGTTGAGGCATCCAACATTTATCATCTCTCATGCCTTGTGGAGGCCAATGGACAACATATAATTTTCTCCATATATCTCCCACTTCTTCATGATGAGAGCTATTTGGTTTATCTACCAAAGGCTAACTTGCACATATGGGAGAAGCCATTCCATATTAATTGGAGAGAATCTGGGTCAATGGTGGAGACTACTTTATGAGGAGGCTACAAGAGGAGAAGAAGAAATTTTTCAGTGTCCTTACAGTTGCTTGAGGACAAGTAACATTTTTGAGGGGAGGACTGTAATATTCCAAAATTAGCTTGCAGCTAATTGGAATATTAAAGTTTTTTTTTGTCACTTAGATAGTTGAATAAGTGGGTAGGGAGACCCATAAATCTCTTTAGTAGGAATAAAACCACTTCTCATATGAATTTGGCTCATTTTAGGAGTTGAATAAAGCACCCCTAGGTGTGAAAATGGGCCACAACTTGTGGACAAGGTCAAAGTTGACCAGATCAACGACGTTGTTATGGAGATAGTGGAGGATTATTGGAGGACATCATAGTCATTTAGGAGGAGTGTATGCATGAGAGTAACTCCTTTAATGAGTGGTACCTAGGGTGAGGAAGCTCACCAAGCATAAAAGGAAGAGGATGGAAGCCATAGAGGACATGATTTGTATTATTTATTATTGATGTTTTTAGATCTAGATTTTTCATGTGACATGTCTATGCATGCTTCAGTTGTTTAGCGGAGTCTACGGTGTTGTTTAGCACAAAGGGTGTTCTCGAGTGGGAGTTCCACCCTAATCCTCGAGGTACTTCAAGTTCCTACTCAGGAGAGGTATCTTGAGCATAATTTCCACTATCCGTAATTTGGCCAAGCTTCAGCCATCATCAACAATGCAGTTTATTCTAGGGTTGTGTTGTGTTGCAGGGTTGCAGTAATGGAGGGTTGTGAAACCCAATTTCTGAGCTTGTTTCTGAGTGGAGGGAGCAGCCCTTCATCCAGGAGGCTAGAAAGGAGATTACTTGAGCTTCATTTTAGTATCTAGCATCATTCTAAGTAGCTACCATCAAATACAACACAATTTCCATCAAGGACTGCATTATTTCAGAGAGCAGCTGCAGCAGAGGGTTTAGTGCCCTAGTTGGAGGAGTTGGATTTGTTGTGAGGGGATTAACCTTCATATGGGAGATGTATTGGAGGAGGTTCAACCATTTCAAATATCAGATCAGCCACCTCTTATTAGTATTTTTGTTGTAGTGGTTATTCAGCCCTAGGGCCATATCTTGCTATTTTTGTATATTGGGTATTTCTGGAAACCTTTTCTGTGTTGTCTTGGATATCGGTTTTGGAGCCTAGATCTCTATTCCCGGCACTTTTGGAGAATTATATATATATATATATATATAATTCCATTTTCCAACTGCTGCTACTCTATCATAGAAATCGCAGTTATATCATATATGCATTTCATGTATTAGTAGCATTTTACATTTTGATGTATTGTTTCATGGGAGTCTTGTTTTCCCAATCTTGAGTGATCTCTTCCTCAAGTTCTTGTACTCATTTTCTACTAATAATCATAATGGAATGGCTCTATGGTTATCTCATGTATTTATCTTTTGATATTTCTACATATTTCCAGTTTTATGTCTTATATTGATGCTCTCCCAATTTTGGGATATTACAATATCCACCGGGAGAAGAATCAACTTGAGGAAGAAATGAGCTCCCTATGGCAACAAATTATTCCGGAGGGTCGATCTAAGGCACTTATTTCGTAGGAGGGGTAGATCTTAATAGAGCTAGAACAAAGAAGGAAGTAGGAGGAAATTGTATGGAAGCAAAAGTCGTGGGTCCAATATCTCAAGTAAGGTGAGCGCAACACAAAATTATTCCATCATACCATGGTGAAACACTGGCACCACAATCACATCTTCTCTCTCAATAGCCCAGACAGCCGATGACTGGTGCAACATGAGGAAATCTCAGAGGCCTTGAACGATCATTTTAGGTCCCTTCCTAGTGATCCAGAAGTAGATAAAAGGGAAGCCATCACTCAAATTCGGCAGCACATCTCACGTATTATCACAGTTGAGAAAAATGATGCCCTTATCCAAGAAGTATCCCTAGTTGAAGTGGAAGAGGTGGTGCGGGTTCTTGCGCTCCCGACGAACAAGGCCCTAGGTCTAGATGGTTTCACTATGGAATTATTCAAATCAGGTTGGAAATTCCTAGGAGAAGAGATCTGCAAGCTTGTGGACTACTCATGATGATCTCAATGGTTATGGTGGGAGGCTGAATGCAATCGTCCTAGTGATTATTTCATAAAATGGGGCTACCTTGGAGCCTAGTGGATTCATACCCATTTCTCTTTGGAATTTAATTTATAAAATCCTCTTTGACATCTTGGCCCGCAGGCTTAAGCCTCTCCTCCATGGTATTATTTGTCCGAAGAAGACTAACTTTGTGGAAGGCTGACAGATCATGGATGGAATTTTGGTTTCTCATGAAATGGTACTTTCTATCTCATATTCTCACATGGAAGGTATTATAATCAAACTCGACCTCTCAAAATATTATGATCGTTTGATTTGGGACTTCTTGTTGTCTATTTTGGAAGCTTTTAGATTCTCCTCTGCCTAGATCAGTTGGATCAAAACCCTGATTTCCACATCATTCTTCTTCATCCTTGTAAATGGTGCTCCATCTCATCCCTTCATAGGGTCTTTGTTCTAATATAGGGGAACCCATCTCCCCCTTCTTATCCATCATCATAGATGAAGGGATGGGTCGACTCATTCGGGATGCTTCAAGGTCTCAGGCCCTCTCAGGCATCAGAATCACTCAAGCAACCCCCCCAATAATTAATCAACAATTTGTGGATGGTAATATGTTTTTCAGAAAGCCAAATCTAAAAGAAACTTAGCAGTTTGGAAAAATTCTTGATATGTTTCAGCTGGCCTCTAGTACCATGTTCAATGGAGAAAATTCAAACATTTTCTTCTTCAACACCCATCTACAAATTCAAGCGCACCTAACCAGAAAAATGGGATTTAGAATTAGGAAACTCCCCAGCATTTACCTTGTTGTTCCTTTGGTGCCTAACCCTTTGAATACCTTCATCTAGAAGGAATTCCTCTCCCATATTGATAATAAATTGACTAGTTGGGATTTTTGTGCCTTGAAAGTAGTTTTCCAAGTCATCCCATTTTATCAATTAATGGCCCTCTTGACCCCCAGCAGTACATACCATGATTTTTTAGCCAAGTTACACTGATTTCTATGGTTAGGGGTCCAAGAGGGATGCAAATGGGCTTTGGTGTCCTGGGAAAAACTATGCAAACCCAAGATTCAGTGGGGACTAGGCCTTAATGTTACGGAGATCCTAAACCAAGCCACCATTGATAAAGTGTGGTGGAGGTGGATTCAAGGAGGATAGGAGTTGTGGAAGAAGATATGGGCTGCTTAGTATGGAGCTGAGGGTTGGAAACAACCCCTCAACCATCTCCTTGACATCCCACCAGGTTCATCGATTTGGAACAAAGAAAAGGATCAATAGGATTTTATTTGGAAGCACGACTTCTTAGAAGTCCGAAATGGAAACACTGCAAACTTCTGGACCAACCAGTGGATGAAATTCACTAGCATAGACCAAAATCTAGATCTAGGGGATCTGCAAGCTCATACCTCATGGCTTGGTGTAGTGAAGTTTAGCGATTTATGGAAAAACCTCAGGGAGGATTTACAATGGCAGGAGTGGAAATCCCCTGAAAATTGGCCCTCACTTGACCCTCCTTTGAATAGGGAGGCCCTCCTTCAGGTTCTCTGCTAGTGACTGATTCTAAATAATGGATAGCCCGACAAATTAAGATGGGGATATTAGAAAAAATTTGGATTCACTATGAAGGATGCTTATTCACTAAAATGTTATGCGGATGACCTGGAACCCGACTTCCATTGGAAAATAATATGGTACTCTCACTTTTAGCCAAAAGTCTACTTCTTCTTATGGCTGATTGGACATGGCTTGCTTCTCACGTGGGAAAAAATCCAGAAGAAGGGCATTGCTAGCCCATCCCACTGTCCTTTATGTTTCATGGAGGAGGAAATGACAGACCATCTACTGAACTTCTACCTAAAAAATATGGAAGTCTGGAAACTCCACTATGATGTATTCAGCGTCACTGACAAATCTACAACAAGTTTGTGGGATTCTCTAGACATGTGGATGTTGGCAATATGATGCAGAGTGTTTTCCTTGATGGAAACCCACTTGATGAAGATGATGGCAACCTAATTGATAAAGTTGTCCTTGATGCTTGATGAGTTTATCAATGATGTAAATCTGATGTTCTACAAGCAGCTCAGAAGTACCTGAGAAAGAAATATCAGTAAGGGTCAGAACGAAGATGAAAAGTATGTGTCACAAAGAATACGCAGGTTTGTTAAGGTGAAGTAGCGTATGCAGGCGGAAAAGTACGTGCCAAGTCGCGTATGCCTAATTGCGCTCTAAATTTGCAAAATCAAGAGACTTTACCATGATATTGACCCATTGTATTGAGCGCTGGATTGTCTATTTGATCTCGTCTAGAAATACCATCGGAAGGTGTGTGGTTTTGGCTCATGGTATTGAAAAAGGATAATCTATATAAGGAGAAGAAGATCATTGTGCTAGGCGGGGTGCAAGTGTCTGTGCTTTAATGAATAATTAACTCTGAAGTTTATCTGTATGGTTGAACTCTGTTCTTAATCGATAGATCTGAATCTATGATTCACCTATGAATGTGATGAAGGTTCAAATCCTCTAGATCTGGAAATGATGAATCTCTAGGATGATCTGAAAAGAAGTAATGAAGACCTGGCGCAAATCTATTGAAGAAATTGAAGAAATCTGGGTAAGTTCATAGATCTGGTCTGTTCTACAAAGTTTATCTTTTATAGATCTATATGCAGGTTCGTTTCATGGAAAGCGCGT
This sequence comes from Pinus albicaulis, assembly GCA_034641835.2. Classification (NCBI taxonomy): domain Eukaryota; kingdom Viridiplantae; phylum Streptophyta; class Pinopsida; order Pinales; family Pinaceae; genus Pinus; species Pinus albicaulis. The sequence continues at coordinate 903,656,576 of CM076578.1, read as the reverse complement.
GTATACGCGGATCTGTTTAAACAAAGGCGCGTATGGACTGTTAGGGTTTTTCTGAAAAGTGCACAGATGTATACGTGGGTTTGCTTCATTAAAAGTGCATGTATACGCGAGTCTGTTTAAAGAAAAGCGTGTATGGTATCTGAAATGATGGTTTCTCAAAGCTGATTGAGTTTCTGCATATCTATTCTGAAGTCTGGGCTATCTCTGATATTCTGGTTACAGTGGTTTCACTGTTATGTTTGATGCAATGGGAAAATGATGTTTGCTGATAAGTGAAGGATTGTGTTGAAGCTGTTTGATCCAGCTTGAAAATTGATGAAACATGGTTTGCATTGGATCTGAGGGTTGAAGCCTTTAGTCTGAAAGTAGAAGCTTTTCTTCCAGTAGAGGCTGGTGCTAATATCAGGGGGTAGTAGCTCCCTTCCAGGTGAGGCTGGTAAATGAGAGCAGGGGGTTGTTGCTCCCTTCCAGGAGAGGCTGGTAAACGAGAGAAGGTTGTAACCTTCTGCAGGTTGGTGCTTGCATGTTGGTATGAGTCTGCACCAGTACATGATTGTAAGAAGTTTTCTTTATATAATAAATATTTAAGATTGAGACGACGACAACGATGGTTTTCTCCCGAATTGGGTTTCCACCTTAAATCCTGGTGTTCATGTGTGTTGATGATGTGTGATGATTTATTCTATTCTTACTGCACCTGTTTACTGCTTACTTAACATCTGATGAATGAATAAAGCACTGATCTAGGTTAAGAATTAAGTGCATAATTAGATCTCTGTGCATACGTGATTTTCCTTATGGTTATTCGCGTATATACATGAGTTGTGTTCAGTAAAGTAGCGTATGGGTTTAAAAGAAAGAAAAAGTAAATGGTTTTCTGTCTGCACTAAATACTGATTCACCTCCCCCTCTCAGTATTTTTCCAACAATTGGTATCAGAGTAGGTCCTTCTGAAAAGCTTAACCGCTAGAAGGAAGATCAAGCAAGATGAGCAATCAGGATGGAATTGCATCTATTAGGCCTCCACGTTTTAATGGAAACAATTTAATCTTCTAGAAAATAAGGATGATATCCTATCTTCAGTCTCTGGGAGTAGATGTATGGGCCATTGTTGAAGGAGGATATCAATATCCAGCCACTGTACCAATAGATCCAACAGAAAAGAAGAATTATGAAACAAATGCAAAGGTGGTCAATGCTCTATTAGGAAGTCTAACTGAATCAGAATTTGTCAAAGTCATGCAGCTGAATACAGCAAAGGCGATATGGGACAAAATCATTTTAATTTATGAAGGTGATGCAAAGGTAAAAAGTGCAAAACTCCAAACTCTCAGAATTGAATATGAAAATTTAAGAATGCATAGTAATGAGAGTATTTCCAGTTTATTTTTACGTCTTGATGATATTGTAAATCGCATGAGAAATCTGGGAGAAACAATAGCAGAATCTACCTTGGTTGAGAAAATCTTAAGATCTCTAACGACAAAAATTGAGTCAAAAGTTTCTGCTCTTGAAGAAAAACAGGATCTTCAAAATCTTACCGTGGTGCAACTACATGGCATACTAACTGCATATGAAATGAGAAGAGGAGGACCATCTGAAGTCAAAGAAGCCATATTTAGAGCTTCTACAAAAGGGAAAGATGTACAAGAAGCAGAAGGATTAGGATATATCTCAGAAGAAGAGGAGGTAAATTTTGTAAAGAAACTTCAACTTGGCACAGGACGGTTCAGAGGTAAGCTTCCTTTCAAATGTTTTAATTGTGGAAGAGTTGGTCATTATGCTGCTAAATGTCCTCATAAATAAACTCCTGCAAAAGGGAAGGAAGTAGCAAGAAGGAATAAGAACCGGTCTAGCACTAGAAAAAATTACTATACTCATGAAGACAGTGATGGGTTGTCTGATAGTGAGGAAGAAGGTGAACAAGATCTTAGACTTCTCATGGCATTTGAAAATGAATCTAAAGAAGAAAAGGATACTTTTATGGATGCTCTAGAGGACAATGATTTTCTTAATGAAAACAATCAACTCAAAATATGCTTAGAAGAAAGTAAAATAATCATAGAGACTCTGAAAAATCAGATTGAAGAAGAGAAGAAGCACAATGAAAAATTATAATGTGAAGTGGTAAGTCTAAGAAAAGAACTTGAGAAAGTAAAGACTCTGAATCTTAGATTTGCTAAAGGATCTGAAACCTTAGATGAGATTATCAAAGTACAATGTTCTCCTCTTATAAAGAAAGGTCTTGGATATACAGGAGAATCTTCTCAGGCTTCAGCACCAAATTATCTAAAAGCAGCTACAACTGGTCTACAACATTCTGCCACTCAGCAAGGGGATAAAGAATATTCACAGGTAAAGCATGATCAGCTCAAGTCAAAGAACTTTGACAAGAATAATTTTCAAAGAAACACCAACCAACAGGTAAATTCAAATAGAAGATTTCATGATCGCAGAAATTTCTACTTCAATGGACAATGTTTCTCATGTCACAATTTTGGTCATAAAGTTGTTCAATGTGTTGCATATAAAACTATCATGACAAGAGAAGTAAGAAAGAAAAGGATTGATGTTAGAACAAAGAATAATACCTATAGCAACTTTTCTTCTCTTCAAAATGAAGTTGAATGTACTTATTGCAATAACTTTGGCCATGAAGAATCTGAATGCAGGAGAAAAGTCCAGCTAAAAGAACATGTTCCTTCAAGCACCAAAGTATGGAAAAAGAAGGATTTGCAGGTTGAAAATTGTAGCATAGCCTTATTTGCAGAAGGTGAAGAAAATCAGTAGTACATTGATAGTGGATGCTCAAAACACATGACAGGTGAAAAAAACAAACTTCTTGCATATAGTGCTCTAGAAAAAGAAAAGAATGTTACTTTTGGAAATGATACACCTGCTGTTATTAAAGGAAATAGGTCTATTTTCCTAAAAGAAAAGGTGAAAGCCAATAATTTCATGTATGTGGATGGATTAAAACATAACCTGTTAAGTGTAAGTCAAATGTGTGACCAAGGAACTGAAGTTGTCTTTAGTTCAAAAGAATGTGTGGTACGTGATCTTGATACAGGTAAAAAAATTATAAAAGGAAACAGAACTCCAAGCAACCTATATTTATTGAAGAACTGAAAAGAACAATGTTACTTGAGCAAATCTTCAGAAAATTGGCTATGGCATAGAAGGTTGGGGCATCTGAGCTTCTCTCAAATCAACAAGTCAAGCAGACTTAAAGTTGTTCGTGTCCTTCCCAATATTACTCTACCTGAAAATATCATATGTAAATCTTGCCAATTCGTAAGCAGACCAGAGTGCAATTTAATGCCAAAGAAGGATCATCAAGTGGGCCTCTTTAACTCATTCATACTGACATATGTGGACCTGTGAGGAAAAATTCACCACGTGGTGAACAATACTATATCTTATTTATTGATGATTTCTCTAGAATGTGTTGGATTGGGTTGCTTAAACACAAAGATGAAGAATTTGAGAAATTTCAGATATTCAAAGCTCTGGTTGAAAATGAATTAGATCTAAAAATCAAATGTCTTAGATCTGATCGAGGAGGTGAATATACATCAGATGAATTCCTTGAATTTTGTGAACAACATGGCATAAAAAGATAGTTTTCTGTAGCTGGCACTCCACAACAGAATGGTGTAGCAGAAATAATGAATAGAACAGTTCAACAAATGGCTAGAGCCATGCTTGATTATTCCGGAACACCTGACACATTTTGGGGAGAAGCAACACATACAGCGATAAATATTCTCAACAAGGCACATGTTCATGTAAATAGTGAAAAAACGCCATATGAACTCTGGTATGGTAATCCTCCCACTGTGAATCATTTTAGAGTTTTTGGGAGAAAATGCTTTATCAAAAATAATGATGAAAACCTTGGCAAGTTTGAACCAAGAGCAGATGAAGGAATACTTCTTGGTTATTCCTCTCAAAGTAAATCATATAAATGTTAAAATATAAGACTTCGAAAGATTGTTGAATGTATTGATTTTGTTATTGATGAGTCTCCTGCAGCTTAAAAAGAAGAAAAAAAAACAACAGATGAAGGTGATGATGACGTTTATCCTTCTACATCAAATAGCAATGATATAGACAGTGAACCCAACGAATAATCTGGAGATGATTTATCTGAAAAAGCTCCATCCAGATATGTTCAAAATAACCATCCAAAATCTCAAATTTTGGGTGACAAGAGATCAGGTGTACAAACAAGAAGGACTCTTGTGGGATCTTCTAGCTATCTGGCATTTCTATCCATTGTTGAACCACACAATGTCAATCAAGCTAGCAAAGATGAATGTTGGATTCAAGCCATGAATGAAGAGCTTGATCAAATTGAAAATAATCACACTTGGGAATTAGTTCCAAGACCACATGATAAAAATGTCATTGGAACTAAATGGATATTTAAAAACAAGTTAAATGAGAATGGGGATGTTATAAGAAACAAAGCTAGACTTGTTTGCAAGGGGTATACTCAACAAGAAGGTATAGACTTTGAAGAAACTTTTGCTCCTGTAGCTAGACTTGAAGCTATAAGAATGTTTCTTGCTTTTTCAAGTTATCAACAAATCAAAGTTTATCAAATGGATGTTAAATCTGCTTTTCTTAATGGTGATCTAGAAGAAGAAGTATATATAGAACAACTGGAAGGATTCATCTTGGGAAATGATGAAAATCTTGTTTGTAGACTTAAAAAGGCTCTATATGGTCTCAAACAAGCTCCAAGGGCATGGTATTATCGTCTTGACAAATATCTTCATCAAAAAGGATTTTCAAAGGGGTCTGCTGATAGCAACTTATACACAAAAACTGAAAATGATAAACTATTGATTGTGGTTGTATATGTTGATGATATCATTTTTGGAAGTAATGAAGAGTCTATGAGTCAGAAATTTGCTTCTGATATGCAGCAAGAATTTGAAATGTCTTTACATGGGGAACTAACATTCTTTCTTGGCTTGCAAGTGCAACAAGCAACAGATGGTATATTCCTATCACAAGCAAAATATCTTAAGCAAATTCTGAAGAAATATGGCATGGAAGAATGCAAACCTGTAAGTACACCAATGATAACCGGATGCAATCTCAGTTCTCATGATGATTCTCCCATGATGAATCAACCAGAATACAGATCAATGATAGGAAGTCTACTTTATCTCACTGGGACTAGACCAGACATTATGCATGCAGTTGGGATTGTTGGACGATTCCAAGCTAATCCAAAAGAGTCTCACCTTCGGGCTGTTAAAAGAATTTTCAAATATCTACAAGGAACTCAAGACTTTGGTCTATGGTATCCAAAGAATGTTGATCTTACTCTTCATGCTTACACTGATGCAGATTGGGCTGGAAGTATTGATGATCGGAAAAGCACTAGTGGTGGTGCATTCTATATGGGACCCCGGTTAGTATCTTGGTTCAGCAAGAAGCAAAATTCTATTGCCTTATCTACAGCAGAAGCAGAATATGTGGCTACCGCATCTTGTTGCACTCAACTCCTTTGGATGATGCAAACCTTACAAGATTTTCAAATCAAATGTACACCTCCTGTCCCCATTAAGTGTGATAATACAAGTGCCATCAGTATCTCAAAGAATCCTATTATGCATTCGAAGACCAAGCACATTCCCATCAAGTATCACTTCTTACGTGAACAAGTTCTTGAACAAAAGGTGAAGTTGGAGTATGTTCCCTCCAAAAAACAAGTTACTGATATATTTACTAAACCTCTGCCCAGGGAAGCATTTGAATATCTTAGACAGAAGTTGGGTGTTGTCTTTGCCTCTCAGAAGATTAAAATGGATACGCGGGTTTCTTAAAAGACAGTCGCGTATATACGCGAGTTTATACACAGAAAGCCTCGTATGGTTGGTTGCTGACAAATTTTGTTTGGGGTCAGCATTTTTCAGCACAACTGCAGTGTTGTTTGATATCTCTGATGCTGTATGGTATATCTGGTGATGTTTCAACTCTCATAGTTTTGTTTCACTCTCTAATATTGGATGAAGATACCTTGATGATCTGTTGTTGAAAGTGTTCAGGATGTACAAGCTAAGGGGGAGATGGAGTAAACTGATGTATAGGCTCAGGGGGAGCATTAGTCTTGCTGAGTATTATGCATTGCTGGCATTATGATTCTGAAATATGATCACTTTATTGAAGTCCTGTTTGGTTTTGGTTATCAAAAGTCATATTTGTAATTTGATGTAAAGGTCATGTTGAGACCTATGATGTAAAATTGTAATATTCAGTCATGTAAGGACTTGGTCAATTTTTGTAAATCCACTTGGTTGGATAGTTGAGTCAAAATTTGTAAACCCACTTGATTGGGTACTTGAGTCACATATGTAAATCCACTTGGTTGGATATTTGATGTAAGTATGAGTCCTTGGTGATAGGAAGGTCATAGAGTCATGTACTTCTTTGATAAATATGGTTGAAGATTCAGCTTGAACTCAGGGGGAGCATGGTAACTTCAGTGCACATCAGATATACAACGCTCTTCCTTCTACATGAGGAGAAAAACCTTGTGTTGGTTTTGATCTGCCGTTTGCCCTTGATGTCAAAGGGGGAGAGTAACATGGTGTTTGAATAGGGGGAGAATTTCATGTATCTATCTGTTGTGGTGATCAAACACCATCGTGGTTGCCATCAAGTCCAAAGGGGGAGATTGTTGGCAACATGATCCAGAGTGTTGTCCTTGATGGCAACCAACTTGATGAAGATGATGACAACCTACTTGATGAAGTTGTCCTTGATGCTTGATGAGTTTATTAATGATGTAAATCTGATGTTCTACAAGCAGCTCAGAAGTACCAGAGAAAGAAATATCAGTAAGGGTCAGAACGAAGATGAAAAGTATGTGTCACAAAGAATACGTAGGTTTGTTAAGGTGAATTAGCGTATGCAGGCGGAAAAGTATGTGCCAAGTCGCGTATGCCTAATTGCGCTCTAAATTTGCAAAATCAAGAGACTTTACCATGATATTGACCCATTGTATTGAGCGCTGGATTGTCTATTTGATCCCGTCCAGAAATACCATCGGAAGGTGTGTGGTTTTGGCTCATGGTATTGAAAAAGGATAATCTATATAAGGAGAAGAAGATCATTGTGCTAGGCGGGGTGCAAGTGTCTGTGCTTTAATGAATAATTAACTCTGAAGTTTATCTGTATGGTTGAACTCTGTTCTTAATCGATAGATCTGAATCTATGATTCACCTATGAATGTGATGAAGGTTCAAATCCTCTAGATCTGGAAATGATGAATCTCTAGGATGATCTGAAAAGAAGTAATGAAGACCTGGCGCAAATCTATTGAAGAAATTGAAGAAATCTGGGTAAGTTCATATATCTGGTCTGTCCTGCAAAGTTTATCTTTTATAGATCTATACATAGGTTCGTTTCATGGAAAGCGTGTGTATACATGGATCTGTTTAAACAAAGGCATGTATGAACTATTAGGGTTTTTCTGAAAAGTGCACAGATGTATACGCGGGTTCGATTCATTAAACGAACGTGTATACGTGGGTCTGTTTAAAGAAAAGCGCGTATGGTATCTGAACTGATGGTTGCTCAAAGCTGATTGAGTTTCTGCATATCTATTCTGAAGTCTGGGCTATCTCTGATATTCTGGTTACAGTGGTTTCATTGTTCTATTTGATGCAATGGGAAAAGGATGTTTGCTGATAAGTGAAGGATTATGTTGAAGCTATTTGATCGAGTTTGAAAATTGATGAAACGTGGTTTGCAGTGGATTTGAGGGTTGAAGTCTTTAGTCTAAAAGTAGAAGCTTTTTTGCCAGTAGAGGCTGGTGCTAATATAAGGGGGTAGTAGCTCCCTTCCAGGTGAGGCTGGTAAAGGAGAGTAGGGGGTTGTTGCTCCCTTCCAGGAGAGGCTGGTAAACGAGAGAAGGTTGTAACCTTCTGCAGGTTGGTGCCTGTGTGCTAGTATGAGTCTACACCAGTACATGATTGTAAGAAGTTTTCTTTATATAATAAATATTGAAGACTGAGACGACGACAGTGGTGGTTTTCTCCCGAATTGGGTTTCCACCTTAAATCCTTGTGTTCATGTGTGTTGATGATGTGTGATGATTTATTCTCTTTACTGCTTACTTAACATCTGATGAATGAATAAAGCACTGATCTAAGTTAAGAATTAAGTGCATAATTAGATCTATATGCATACGCGAGTTTCCTTCTGGTTATCCGCGTATATATGCGATTTGTGTTCAGTAAAGTAGCGTATGGGTTTAAAAGCAAGAAAAAGTAAATAGTTTTCTGTCTGCACTAAACACTGATTCACCCCCCCCCCTCTTAGTATTTTTCCAACAGTGGATATGGAAATTATTCAACAATCCTATATTCAACCAGGATTTGTGACTCTTGCAGGGGTTAATCCTGTGGAATATCTAGAAGGTTAGGAATAGGATTGTATTTCATTATGAAGAGTTACTTTCGGACAAGATTTGGTGCATGGCTCTCCAGAACCTAAAAGAAACAATCTTGATCTCGCCATGGTCGGAGGAGGACTAGAAGGCAGAAGGTCAAGAGCTTGCTATTCTATCAGCCCTTGGTATATCAAGAGACTTTGTCCCCACTTCATCTCATTGACTCCCCCCCCCCCTTATTTCATCAGAAAATTTTATTTGCCCGACATTATTTTGAGGCCTCAGAATTCCGTTGCCAAAACATGGGGGAAAACTAGCTGGTCTGGACCTTAAAGCAACTCCTTTTTCGTTTGCTATAGTGGCTCCGAATAGGGATAATGGGACCAGTTTCCCAATAATGATGATTTTGGGGTGTGTTTTGATTATACAACATGCAAATGGAGAATGATTTTAATCTATCATATGCATCTATCTGAACTATTTATTCTACTATATACTCGGTGTGTTTCTTCCTTTATGCGATCTAAAGAGATATCCTTCAACTATTAGTAATATAGATCATTTAAAAATTGAAAGAGATGAAAATTATGTAAGATGATTCTTCCGAAAAAATAGTTTGATTAGAATAATTGTGAACACTGAAAATATATCACATTCATATGTGTGATCATATATTTAATAAGAAATCACAGACAAATATTAGAACAAAAGTGCATGTAACATTCATCTATAATAACGTTTCAAATATATAATACAATAAAAATATGACTGTCAATCTAGAAAGAAAAACTTAATACAAGTGAATAGAAGTACCATATGTATGAAGTTCTACTCATGTAAACTGACAAGAATTAATCTTATTCTCTTCACTTTCAAGAAATTTAAAGAGTATAGTAGTGCAACATCAGTTAAACAACTTTAATTGTCGAAAGATAACAGACTGTGTTCCATCCATTCATCAAAGCACTCACAAACTTACAATAGTGCATTCTTTGCAAATGTTTTTGACAAATTTTTGAACCCTTCTCTAAATGCATGAGAGGGGTTTAAATACTAAGCTAAATATGTTCTTAAATATATTATTACAATAAAATAGAGGAGGTTTCAAACAACCATCCTCATAAGACTAACTTAAACTACAATCTAGGAAAATAAAGTAACAATATGACTTAAGAGTTATGATCTTTTTTTTGGATTTCCGCCCGAAGTTGACAAAGCCTGGGCTTGAGCTGAGCTGGCTATGAAATTTGTGATCTGACCTGTCCTTTGAATATCGCATTTGAGAGTGTTTGCAGCGATCTTCTCATCGAAACTATTAAAGACTCCAGGGTCTGGTATTGATGATTTGATCAGAAAATTCCAATAATTTTCTTGATCAAAATTATTTACTTTTTTAATTATTTCATCCTGTATTTTTTCCTTTTGTTTCCATTGTTTTTCCAACTGTTTGAATTCCAAGAACACTTCATACGTGTACTCTTTAATAAGTTTTGATTTTACAAGTTGTTCACACATAGATTCAGTAATTACATTGCCAACTTGAATGCTTTCGCTGCTGCTTTATATGCCTGCTTTATCTTTACTTCCCAATCTTTGAATAAGATTTCCTTGTGGAACTTATCTATCTGGGGTAGATCAGATTCCTTTCCTGAGTCTGATGCTTGCCATTGAATTTATTCATTGATTTTCTTCTGGAGCTTCTAACATTCAAGTTTCTGGATAGCTACTTTTTGGATCAGTATTTTACTTGAGTCACAATAAGAGCCAGTAATAGAAGCTTGTTGGAAAAATACTTCCCATTGTTGCTTTAACTTAGTATTCACATACAACTCTTCCTTTATGAATTGCTCTAATTGTGGCTGGCTTTGTAACCTGGTCATTTTTGCTTCCAGTTATGCTTACTTCTCAGTGATTTGTACTTGATGCTGTAAATTAAGCTTTTCAAACTCCTTTTGAAATTTGGCCGTATTTGATTTCATTTGCTCGTTGGAGTTAAATTTTTCTTAGTGTAATAGCCTCTCTAGTTCTTGTATTCTGTCTTCCTTCTGCTTCAATAGAATTTTAACCTCAGTGGCCTTATCAACAGTGGCAGTAGCATATGCCCCTACAAACTGTGATAATTTGGTTAAATGTTCAGTAGGATTAGCTAGGGGATCCTTCCATAAAACATCTATTGATTCATTTGTAAGCTTTGAGATTGTCTCATCAATTCTTCTCCTTTTGATTCTCTTGACTACAACCTTATGAATAGGACCGTAGAAGATATCCAGTGACGAAATTTCCTCAACTTGTAAAACTATTTGTTCTCTAGGGTATTACAAGTGGTGTTTGAAAACAAGGTAGACTTATCTGAGTCTTCGGTAGGTGGCGTTTAAGCAATCTCTTTTCCTTTCTTTTTCATTTCAATTTTCCTCACTTTTTTTATTGGTTTCTTGATTTCAAGTAAACAAAGCGAACATTAAAATGATAGAGAATAGGGAAACAAATCCATTGTTTATGCATGAATAGATATTAATCTATCAAAACGTTTATTTCTATTAAATGTTATTAATCACAAATAATCTTTATTAATCAAATATCTTACACCTTCACGTGGAATAGCTATCAATCAATTTTAAGACGTTGGATCTCAAATTTCGATTTGATATGACATAATTCATTTTGCATGCTTGTGCAATTAAATGCCATTCATTTTCATATCGCAACTTATAACTTTTACCGTTTATGATGTTACCCATAAATTCTGCGAAATGCAATCTGCGCAAATCGCGTATCGTAACTTTTATGCGTTAAATGGATTTTCTTTTGGTTAAGTCCTGTGAACTGCGCATTCAAGAAGTCAAGAAGATGTGCTTTATGGGACTTTAGAGCTTTATGTTTATTACTTTTTTGGCTAGTCGGGTCTGCATAATCACAAATTATACCGAATTGCTTTATAAGTTTGATTGGTTAAATGAGGTGCGATGAGAAAAACAAATTGTACTGGTGATTGAAGCGTTTTGCAAGTTTTTAATATACCTTTGGAAAGAGCTTAACACATTTCACAGGCCATGTGACTTAGTAGGTTTGGATTCCTTTTGGTTGTAAGTTATGCAGTTTGTGATGCGCACTAAGGAATAAAACATAAAAGCACAAAGAAACTTTATTTCCTAAAGTTTTTTTACTTAAAACTAAAAATAAATGATAATAAATTTCCTAATTATTTCTAAAGGGTCCTCATTTATTAAACATAAATGGGGGGTGTTGTATAGCACAAAAATCAGTGATTCGCTTCGGAGAACCAACTATCTCTGACTAACTTTTTGAAATTTCTAAAACTTTTTTGAAATAAAAATAGTTGTAGGAATGAATTTCAAACAAATAATATCGTACTAAGCAATGAAATCTCTCTTGATTACAATTCATAAGAATCCCTCTTTTAAATATGTAAGTATGAGAATCTACATCAGTCTTTACTCAGTTCAAAAAGATAAAGCAAGTGGCTCTTACAGATTGGATTTATAAATATTTACTCTTTTATCACAGGTAGAGACTTTGTTCCAATAGGAAATTTAAGCTCTTGGCAAGGTTACCTTTTACCCAACAATGATTCATTGTCCCATCCAATGTTTCTTACAATTTTCAAAAATGAATTCTAGCTTTATATAATTGATATTTTTTGAAACTTTTCTTTTTTGCATCATATTTTTATTTACTTAAAAGCCATTGTCTTGGCTTGGTGACCAAATAATGACAATGCCATTCACTAGTTGTAATTAAACTGATCAAGTTGGCTCTTGATGAGACCACTTGTCCTCTTGATATAATCTCTAGTCATTACCCTATTTTGGTAGGCAGTATTGGTAATGTCAATTCAACTATTTCCCTATGAACATGGTAAATAAGCTCGTGATGAGACTTATTATATTTTAATATTTTCTAGTTATAATATTTTTTGAATTTCTTTAAAAAATTAATAAGTTTTCCTAGATGGGGTGAATCCTTGGTCCTTTTGAGGATTCTGTATGATAATGTTGAGTTTTAGATTTATTTTCTATAAAAGAGTCTTTACTGTGTTAAGTATTCTTTTCTTGACTGATAACAGAATAATTATGCTATATAAGGATGAGAGTTCATCAAAGAATAAATAAGTTCAGTGAAATTTCATCTTTCAGCGAAAATAAAATCTATTTTTCTTTCAAATCTTTCGATTATTTCCTTAACATTTCTTATTTCTATAAGTGATAAATAAAAATGTATCATCTGAGATGTTTATTTGAAAAGCCAAAAATTTATACTAAGCAACTTTTATTTTTCTAAGGAAAAGAAAAAGATACTAGTATACAGGGAATAGAAGGGGTTACCTCCTATGAAAAGTATTTTTTCAAAATCTACCCATTAACAGGAAAATAATCTCTTTTTCTTGATAGATCTTGCAATAAAAATGTTGATGGGGCTATTTCTTTAATTATTTGAAATCAACCTAGCCAGATTTTTTGAAACTTCATGTGTTTTCTTTTTCCTCATGCACTTTGTCCCATTTCAATACCAAATCACGAAATTGAATTTTTTTTTTAAGTAACAAAAGTTGAATCAAATGAGGCTTTTACTATCTGTTGATGGTGTCCATGGGTATGCTTAGCTTTTTATCTTCCTTCTTCTAACTTAAGAATTTGATATTGTCCAAGTTGTAAAGAAGAAGAAGGAGATCCATCAATAAATTGTACTAAGGAAAGATAGGGAATAACTACGTTTGTAGGAAGTACATCTTCTTTTCCATAAACAGGATTGAATGCCAATAGAATTTTTCTGAGTTATTCGATCTACCCAAAGAGAAACGATTAATGACTTATTCCAATTTCGTTGGTTTGGATCAACATTTATTTTGATTATTCTAATCAAGTTTTTGTTTTTGGATTCTATTAAACCATTTCCTTTCGGGTAATCATTTGCAGAATACTTAAGTTTAAAACCTCTTTTGATTGAAAATTCTATCATAGTAGTTCCTGATAATTAAGATGCGTTATCAAACATTAAAGTAGTAGGTAAGCCAAACCTAGTTATGATATATTGGTCGATGAAATCAATGATATTCTCAGAGTTGGCTACCTTTAATGGAATTGATTCCACCCATTTAGTAAAGTAATCTATAGCTATGAGAATATATCCATGTTGTTTGGAAGATTTAGGAACAATCTCACCAATTATATCTAATCCCCATTGTTCAAATGGTTGTTTGATATTGAATGGCTATGATGGAAGGCTGGCTTCCTTTGCCTTCCAGATGCACTTTGACACACATTTCATTTTCTTGCATATTCATGAGCACCTTTGAAAAGTGTAGGCCAATAGTAACCTACATGCAGGATTTTGTGTGCTGTCGTATTTCCTTCAAAATGTCCTCTAGCTGGTCCATCATGGAGTTCCTGCAAGAATTTCTGTGCTTCATATTTTCCTAAGAATCTTACTAGTACAGAATAAAAATTTATCATAAAAAATACATCATTGATTAATTCATATTGCTTGGAATTTAATCTCAAAGCTCATTTCATTTTGTAGTTGAGTTGGGTTGGAGCATATCCATTCTTCAAATAAAATATGAGATCAGCATATTGAGATTGTGCATATTTGAGGCTTACCTATGATATTTGCACATTGGTACCCAAATCTTCTTCTGATGATAGATGGGATGCTCCTGTAAGCATTCTGCAAAAACCTTGACCTCTAACAATTTTAGAGGGTCTAATTTCAATATCATATTCTTGTAAAGTGGTAACCCAATTAGCCCTTTTCTCTCCTATTTCTCTTTGCATTAATAGTTTTCTCACTGCGGAGAATGGAACTATGATTTTGGTGTGAGATTTTAGGAGAAATGGCTTGAAATTATTTATAGCTTTAAAGACAACAAATGCTTGCTTTTCAACAGATGTGTAATTTAGTTCTGCACCTTGCGAATTGGAACTAAAAAATGATATTGGTGCTTCAATTTTTTGGTCATTAATTTGTGTTAAAACAACAACATATGATGTATCTGATGAAAATGTATATAAAGTAAAAGGGTTAAGAAAACTGGGGGTATTCAGGAATGGAGCATTGACAATGGATTTTTTAATCAAATCAAATACTTCTCTTTCATTATGTCCCCATTTAAAGACTGAAATTTTCTTAATAATGTTTTGTAATGGTAAAAATTTTTGTGAAAAGTCAGGGACAAACCTTTTAACAAAAATAATTTACCCAAGAAATGACTGCATAGCTCTCTTGTTATGAGGGAAAGGAATTCTTTTAATCTCTTCAATTCTTTTAGGATCAATATAGATGCCTATTTTTGACACAATGAATCATAAATTTTTTCCTTAATCTAATGCAAAAATGATTTATTTGGGTTTAATGAAATGTCATACCTTTTACATCGCTCAAAGACTTGCTTTAGGTCATTCACATGATTGGTTACTTATTTAGAAAATACTGTAATGTCATCTAAATAAACAACCACTAGTTTATTTATGATCCCCCTAAAATTTGTGTCCATATCTCTCTGAAAAGTGGTGCATGCATTAATTAATCCAAATGGCATCTTTTGATAGGTGTAAGTTCCCCACTTTGTCCTGAATGTAGAATTTAATCTATCATATGGATGTACGAGAATTTGGTTATATCTTGAAAATCCATCTAGAAAGGACATATGTTCAGAACCAGCTACTGTCTGCAGTACTTGTTCCATGGTTGGTAATGGAAAGTTGTCGTTTTGACATGCTTTGTTTAAATTCCTAAAATAAATAAAAATTCTAATGTCGCCATTTTTCTTCCTGACAGGTACCAAATTCGATACCCATTTAGAATGTTTGACTGGAAAGATGATTTTTTCCTTGAGGAGTTTGTTCAGTTATGTTTTGATTTGATTTTCAATATTTGGATGAATCTTCCTCAATTTCTGCTGCATAGGTTTTTCTTCTGAGATCATAGGAATTGTGTGTTGAATTAAAGAAGTATCATATGTTTTAAGATCAGTGTAATCCCAAGAAAATACATTTTTGTACATTCTAAATAATCTGATAAATGATAATCTTTCTTCGGAAGATAGAACAAGACCTAGATTCACATTTTGAGGTTTTTCATCAATTCCTAGATTTACTAACTCAAATCTTAAGATAGAGCATTGAGTTTTTGAGTTAGTAACTATTTTAAACCTATCTTTCAGATCATATAGGTCTTCTAACTTGATAAAAGACCTAGGAATATGATTTTCGTCTTATTCTTTCTTAATCTGAATGTCATGTTCATTTTCGTCCAAAATTTGACTATCATAAGATCCTTAAGATGTTAAGAAATCTATGATATTTGAATCATTATTGAATACTCTCCAATTGGTAATATTATCAGGAATAGATGGTCTAAAAATAAATTCAATGGAAAATCTATCGGGACTATACTCTTGAGACGAAATTAACTTTTATGCTACATTAGCTAGTAGATCTGCACTAGCATTCTACATCCTAGGTACAGAAGAAATATTAAAGGCTAAGAAATGAATGGCTAATTCCTGGAATAATGATTGGTAATGCTTTAAATGTCTAGAATTACAATGAATGGTATCTCTTACCTGTCTAACAATTATTTCTGAATCTCCTAGAACTTTCAGATATTTGATATTAAGATCAATGGCTTTGTACAAACCTTGGACTAATGCTTCATATTCAGCTATATTGTTTTCACAGTTGAATTCTAGTCTGTAGGATAACATGGTTTTTTCTCCTTCTGGGTTTATTAAAATACATCCAGCGCCTGCACCATCTTCAGGTTTAGAACCGTCAAAATAAAGGGTCCAAAATAAAGAATTAACTACTACTTTATCTACAAAATTTATACACTTGGAACTATCTGGTTGGGAAAGATTCACGATCTGAGAAACAACTGCATTATCAAAGAAAGGTGATGGTTTAGCATTTAAATTTCCCAAAAACGACTCTGCTGATTAGTTTCCAATAATTTTATTATTGAATGCTACTCGCTCATTTACTCCTTCAAGATCGGTGACTTTATGCTTCATGAAATTTTCACGGTCTACTCGAATTTGATTTGGATTTCCATTATACAGTAGTCACAAATGAGACCAGTCTGCTGCAAAATATCTGTGAAGTTTTTCAGATCAGTCTCCGCTTAAAAATAAGCCTTAAAAATCTAGAATATCAGCCACCAGTATATAAATTATTTTAGTAGCCTTGGGATTTGATGAAAATCTGATGGAAACATAATTTATTTCTCCTACCACCTCTACTCTGGTTCTATCAAGTTGTACTATATGAACAGGGGAACTTTGAGGAGTTATGTTCAACTTAGCACAAACTGATTTTGGCATTATATTAGAGGAAGCCCCCAAGTCTATTTAAAAATTATGAACTTTTTTATTATAGATCTCATAGGTTAAAAGAAATGGAGGAGTATGAGAGATGGATTGATCACCTATCATAATCAAGTTTGTAGCATCTATTTTAGTTGAAGGAGAAGGTGGCTTACCTATTTCATTATCAGCTTGTACTATTACTGGAGCAGGTAAGGTTGAAGCAAAAACCACATTTAAGTTTCTAAGTAAGATTTTTTGTTGCTGCTTTAATTTAGTACGCTCGTGAATTGAAATGTTAGCCCTGGTTTTCTTCATATCTTCAACTACATTATACTCAATACTGTCTGAGACTACCATTGTCTTAGATGTAGGTGGAGTATCTGAAGTAACGAGACTTGTTTGTGTAGCCTTTGAAGTAGACTTTTTTCTTACTAATTTTTCCTTAGCAGGAGTTGAAATCTTTTGTTGTTGATTTGGTTGAGTTTCTTCAATAGTATTTTTTTCTCCTTGTACTTACAGGTAAAGCTTCATGTTTTTCTTCATTTGGTATGATGAAATACCACATTCCATTTAGTTCAAATTATTCTTCCTCATCATCTTCATCTTCCTATGTTTGCTCTTCCTCTGTATCTTGATCAGATTCAACATTAAATATGATATTTGGAGGTTGAGTATTAGAGGACTGACCTTTCTTGAAGTTTCTGAAACTATGTTTTGAGCTCGGATTTTCAGCAACTTGTTTCTTGATATCTTCCATCTCGTTTGTCATAGTCTTCAAAACGTTTTGAAGACCTTCCACATCAAAAGGGCCTTTTGGAAGTTTCTTTTTAGAGTCATCTTTGAAATATACCTTCTTTGATTTTCTATCTTTTTGAGATTCCTTTTCTCAAGAGTGGTTATGCCTTTCTCTACAGATAGAGATTCCTTCATGTTTTCTGCAAGTGTCGGTATTTTTTCTCTATCAACAAAAATAGCTATATTGGATGGAAGAGATGAAATATACCACTCAATTTGAACTTCTGTGCCAGGAACTGATGTAGCGGGAATTTTATTGAGTAATTTATTAAATCTTGAATTGAAATCTTTTATCTTCTCACCTATTTTAGCTTTTAGATTTGATAAATCATTGACGAGCGTAGCAGTGGTCCTGTTGGCCCCAAAATTAGCTCGAAATTTTTCTTTGAACATATTCCAGCTAGTTATAGAGTGGGCAGGCAGTGAAAAATACCAGGATCTTGCAGATCCTATTAGAGTATACGGAAATAATCTTACAACACAATCCTCTTCAAATACTTCCTTTAAATCGATGGCTAACATAAAATTATGAATGTGTTCTTCTGCTAGAAGATGATCATCGAGGTTGAATTTAGGTAACCATATTTCAGGATATTTTGGAAGAGCATTAAGAGGAGTGGGCATATTTATAGCCCCTGGATTGTTCCATGGATGTACATTTGGTGGAGGTACTTGGCCTACCATTGGATTTTGGGTGGATGTGATGGATTGAGTTTGAGTCGAAGAAGAGGCAGACTGAGTGCTAGGACTAGTTGAAGGGATAATAGTTTGAATACTGAAACTAGTTAAAGTAACACTGACTGTTGGAATGGAAGTTGTGGAAGTGAGGGGAGGTATCTCGCTGGCGATTGACTTTGATTGAGTCCTCTTTATTCTCTTTCGAGTACTATCGATGGGAAATTAAAAAGGAATAATTATTGTCTTTTGACTTTCTGATCGAGTTAATATTCTTCGAGGTTGTAAAGAAGATGAAATACTGATATCCGATATTTGAGAAGATTTAGTCTTTTCAGCATAAGTGGATACTCTCTTTAACTTTTTTATCAAAGACTGAACTTCTAGGGAAGTTTGATGAGAATCAGGAGATAGTATTGGTTGAGTAACACTAGGAGGCTTAGGAGAAGGATGATCAACTTCAGATTTTAAAGATGAGGATCTAGATAATTTTCAAGAAGTTGATGGGGATATAGAGGGAGAGAGACTCTTAGATTTACCTTTAGATTGATCATACCTTTTTTCCATTCACAAGGCCCTCCTTCTAGTGCCAGAATGTTGAGGCTTCAAAATTTTTCTACGAAAACATGGGGGAAAACCACCTGGTCCAGACCTTAAAGTAACTCCTTTTCCGTTTGTTGTAGTGGCTCCAACTGGGGATAATGGGACCGGTTTCCCAATAAGGATGATTTTGGGGTGTGTTTTGATTATAAAATATGAAAATGGAGAATGATTTTAATCTATTATATGCATCTATCTAAACTATTTATTCTACTATGTACCCAGGTTGTTTCTTCCTTTATGCGATCTAAAGAGATATCCTTCAACTATTAGTAATATAGATCATTTAATTGTTGAAAGAGATGAAAATTATGTTTCTTTATTCATTTAATATAGTTTGATTATAATAATTGTGAAAAATATATCGTATTCATATGTGTGATTAGATATTTAATAAGAAATCACATAAAAATATTAGAACATAAGTGAATGTAACATTCATCTATAATATATCCAACAAAATAGTTTGATTAGAATAATTGTGAGAAATATATCGTATTCATATGTGTGAATATATATAAAATAATAAATCACATACAAATATTAGAATAGAAGTGCATGTAACATTCATCTATAATAATGTTTCAAATATATAATACAATAAAAATATGTTTGTCAATCTAGAAAGCAAAACTTAATACAAGTGAATAGAAGTACCATATGTACGAAGTTATACTCATGTAAACTGACAGTAATTGATATGCTCCTCTTCAATTTCAAACAATTTAAAAGTACATTAGTGAAACATCAATTAAATAGCTTTAATTGTCAAAAGATAACAGATGTGTTCCATCCATTCATCAAATCACTCACAAAATTACAATAGTGCATTATTTGCAAATGTTTTTGACAAATTTCTGGACCCTTCTATAAATGCATGAGAGGGGTTTAAATACTAAACTAACTATGTTCTAAAATAGATTATTACAATAAAATAGAGGAGGTTTCAAACAACCATCCTCGTAAGACTAACTTAAACTAAAATCTAGGAAAATAAAGTAACAATATGATTTAAGAGTTCTGATCTTTCTTTTGGATTTCCTTCCAAAGTTAACAAATATCTAGCATGGGTTTGAGATGAGCTGGCTGTGAAATATGTGATTTGACCTATCCTTTGGATATCACATTTGATATTTCTGGTTGCGATCTTCTCGTCGAATCTGTTAAACACTGCATGGTCTAGTGTTGATGATAAGGTTTGATCAGAAAATTCCAATAATTTTCTTGATCAAACTTATTTAATTTTTTAATTTTTTCATCCTGCATTTCTGCCTTTTGTTTCCACTATGTTTCCAGCTATTTGACTTCTCAAAACACTCAGATGTGTAATCTTTAATATTTTATTCTTTTACAAGCTATTCATGATTCAGTAATTTCATTTTCCAACTTGAATGCTTTTGTTGTTGCTTTATCTGCCTGCTTTATCTTTACTTCCCAATCCTTGAATAAGATTTCCTTGTGGAACTTATCTACCTAGGGTAGATCAGCTTATTTTCCTAATTCTGATGCTTTCCATTGAATGTGCTCATTGATGTTCTTCTCAATATTCTCACATTCAAGTTTCTAGATATCTACTTGCCGGATCAGTATTTTACTTGAGTCACAATAATAGCTAGTAATAGAAGCTTATTGGAAAAATAGTTCATGTTGTTTCTTTACCTTAGTATTCACATCCAACACTTCCTTTATGATTTTCTCTAATTGTGGCTGGCTTTGTAACCTGGTCATTGCTGCTTCTAGTTGTGCTTGCTTCTCGGTGATTTGTACCTGATGCTGTAAATTAAGCTTTTCAAACTAATTTTGAAATTTAGCCATCTTTGATTTCATTTTCTCGTTGGAGTTAAATTTTTCTTGGTGTAACAGCCTCTCTAGTTCCTCTATTCTGTCTTCCTTCTACTTCAGTAGCATTTTAACCTCAGTGGCCTTATCAACAGTGGAAGTAGCATATGCCCCTGCAAACTGTGATAGTTTGGTTAAATGTTCAGTAGGATCAGCTAGGGGATCCTTCCATAAAACATCTACTGATTCATTTGTAAGTTTTGAGGTTGTCTCATCAATTCTTCTCCTTTTTCTTCTCTTGACTACAACCTTATGAATAATACTGTAGAAGATATCTAGTGAGGAAATTTTCTCAACTTGTAAAACTATTTTTTCTGTAGGGTGTTGCAAGTGGAGTTTGAAAATAGGGGAGACATATCTAAGTCTTCGATAGGCGACGTTTTATCAATCTCTTTTCCTTTATTTTTCATTTCAATTTTCCTCACTCCATTTATTGGTTTCTTGATTTCAAGTAAACAGAGCGAACATTAAAAGTACAAAGAACAGGGAAACAAATTCATTGTTTATGCATGAATAGATATGAATCTATCAAAAATTTTATTTCTATTAAATGTTATTAATCACCGGTAATATTTATAAATCAAATCTCTTACACCTTCACGTGGAATAGCTATCAATCAATTTTAAAACGCTGGATCTTGAATTTCGGTTTGATATGACATAAGTCATTTCAAATTCTTGAGCAATTAAATTCCATTCATTCGCATATCACAACTTATAACTTTTATTGTTTACGATGTTACCCATAAATTCTACGAAATGTGATCTGCACAAATCACGCATCACAAATTTTCAGTGGTAAATGGATTTTCTTTTGGTTAAGTCCTGTGAAGAAGTGCACATTCAAGAAGTCAAGCAGATGCACTTTATGGGACTTTAGAGCTTTATGTTTATTGCTTTGTTAGCTCGTCGGGTCCACATAATCGCAAATTATACCGAATTTATTTATAATTTTGATCGGTTAAATGAAGTGCAATGCAAAAAAAAAATTATAATGGTGATTAAAGTGTTTTGCAAGTTTTTTAATATAACTTCAGAAAGAGCTTAGCGCATTTCGCAGCCCGCGTGACTTAGCAGGTTTGAAGCCCTTCTGGTTGCAAGTTATGCGGTTTGTGATGGGTACTAAGGAATAACGTGGAGAAGCACAAAGAAACTTTATTTCCTAAAGTTTTTTTACTTAAAGCTAAAATTAAATGAAAATGAATTTCATAATTATTTCTAAAGGGTCCCCATTTATTAAACATAAATGGGGGGGGGGGGGGGGGGTATTTTATATCACAACACATTGGGATTATTCAAACTCAACTTTGATGTGGCTTCAAAGGGGAATCCAGGTTTAGCAAGTTGTGGCGAGATCCTCCGTGATGATTGGGGGAAGACCAGGAAATTATTTGTCACCTCCTGTGGCCACGCCAAAAATAATGTGTTTGAGTACTTAGAATTGGATCATGGCTTGCAGGTGGTGGCTGACATGGGAATCTAAAACCTCCAAGTCACTGGCGAATCCCAGATTTCCATCTCTATGGTCCAATGCCTTATCAACGACTCACCTGGTCAGGGTGAGACCATCTATTTTATGTCAGAATTTATGTACTCTCTTTTTAGAAACTAATAGAAACTTGACTTACAAAAAAACACCCTAATCCATATTAACTCTAGATATACCAAGCATTGAGAGGGATCAAATTTATTGAGATGCAAACCTATTTTAAAATTAAATGATATTTGATCCCTCTCAAAGTTTGGTGGATCCTGAGTTAAGATGGATCTAGGCTGGTTTTATTAATTGAATTTATGACTAAATATTAAAATACCATGCTTTCACTTATCTTCGACAACAAAGTTAGTTTGTTAACGATTATAGGAACATCTAGAGCTTACAATAATGCAATTATCACCTAGCTCCACAATCAAATTTCCTCATTCAACCGTTGAATAGTTGCCATGGTTTTGGAAACATTAAACAATAATCCAACATATGGAAATAATTTTAGAGTTTTTGATGATATTAATTACGATTTTTTAGCATATATCTTGGAGATATCGACGACTTACTAATTATTGGCAATTTGTTGTAATTGCATGAGAGATTTGTGAATTTTAATTTATTATTTATTATCTTAGTTTCAATTTTTTTTTGTATAAATAAGAGTGTATTCTTTATTCTAAGGGAGGACTCTTGAAGCATATGTCCAACTTGTGATGGCATGGAATAAAACTTCTTAATAATTCATTTTGCATAGATTTTTATTTTCCTTAGTTTTAGACAACATGTTTTAATTTAGTTTTATGATTTTTTTGTTAGTTTGTTTCCTTGTTTATCAGAGATTGAATTCACTCAAAACATATCATGGTGGTATTTTATTTCATTTTATATGTATTTATTTAATTCTGCAATTTGATTTCATGAATAGTCTTTTCCTTTTGAAAGTTAGAATAATTTTCTTTTAGGAAAAGATTCATGGAAACAAGAAGTTCTTACATCATGTCAACAAATAACTTTGTGAAAATAAAGTCCTCATAGCATGATCAATGTTCAAGTACATGATAATTGCGAGGAGTGATTAAGTTTTATTTGGATTGATGAAGTGTGGCGTGTTTAATTTCCATGGTTAGTTTCATTGAATTGTATTATGAAATATTAACAAATGAAGTGTTGTTGTAGAAGGTTTAGATCTCAAAGATTAAACACTTAACTAAATCCTGATTTACAATGCTCATGAATATAGTAAGATATAATTCAAGAATGAATTTTTATTTCACTCCATTTATTTATATAGTTTATTTCATAAATAAGATAAGCCTTAAGAATTATAGATACATCGTATTACAAATAATATAATTATGCATATATTGTGTTTGCATTTAACAAGTTTGTGTACTCCAAATTGATAACAAAATGTTAAATAATTTATGTAAATAAATTACCGATGGTGAAAATATATTTGAATATGCATTGGCATGTTGGCAGTTTTGTATTACTTGTCGATTTGATCAATTAAATTTGAGGGATCAAATTGCCTAGCTATGGTTCGTTATAATACTTTGTTTTGGCCCCGCATATGGTTGGCATCAAAGTCATGAACTAGTTTATTTCCATTCTACATGTAAACAAATTTTCAGTACTTTGTTATTAATGAATTGAAATTTTTTTTCGTTATAGCTCTGTGTTTTTGTTTATATCTGTATTTTCATTTCATTCCTTCATAAATACAGACCAGTGGTATCAGAGCGGTCTAATATTTCTTTGTTTTTATGTGCATGTTCCCAACGAGGTCAAGGCATAAGGAGTTGGGACTTGAATTGGTTGAGCCTTTTTAAGAATGTTCTTGCCGACCCCGAAGACCTCTCATGATGGAAGAAACTAAATACGAGAGAGCAGGAGATATTATCAAATTTTTTCTCAAAGAAGCTCTCGAGCGAGAAAGGAACGATATGATGGAAAACTTTGCATAGATCCTTTGACTGATGCCCACCAACGACGCGCCTTCATTTAGTGGTCTCTTCGAAGGCACCACCCCATTCAAGGTACAAGTTAACTTCGATATCCATATATTTGAAGGGAAAATATATGACAATTTTGTAGATAAATGGTTGAATATGATGGAAGGTTATTTTCGGTCCATAGTTTATCTGATAGGGAAAATATTACTTTTTCACTACTTAAGGTCACCCCCCATGTCAAGGATTGGTGGGAAACTTACTATGAGAAAAGGGCCAAGGAACCCTCTCTATTTATAGTTGCACCCTCTTGGAAATATTTCTGAGACACTATTATGGAACAATATTACCATGTGGGGTGATATAAGGAAAAATACATACAATGGACCACACTGCAACAACAAAGGGACCAATTTGTGCATGAGTTTACAAATATTTTTCATACTCTATTCACAAAGATGGGTATCAAATATTTTTAGCAACATCTGGTGCTCAAGTACTATGACTCTCTGCACAAATACATTCAGGAATAAATGGACCTCCTTGTCATCTCCTCACTTGGTGTAGCATACTGATATGCTACTAGTAGTGAATTTGGATCTACGAATCAAAATAAGGGCAAGAGCACCCCCAAACCGAATAACCAAGGATAGGGCCAAGGTTGACCAACCTAAGATAACCCATCAAAGCTGCAAGTAAAGAATTCTACCATGAAGATGAAGAAGGACACAGGAAAGTGGTGTGAGTTACAAAAAATCCCCACTCACAACACAAATTATTTGTTGGGACTCCAAAATTTCATCCTTTTTAACCCTCATTTCCATCATTTTACCATATTCCATAACTCTTTACCATATTCTATAGCTCCATAACCCTACATTAATAACCCTTTTTCATGACCATATGGTTTTATTATTATTATTTTCCAAGTCATTTATTTTAAGTATTTTGAAGGAATTTATGATTAGATATTAGGAAATTAACATGTTTTCATATATATCTAAAAGCGGGATGATTTTTATGATATTGTAGGCATATTTGAAGATCCTAGAAGAGCCTTATTTAGCCACTCAACCACAAATTCGAATTTCAATTTAAACTCATGAAGATTTGTGGAATATTTGGATCATTGACTAAGCACATTGAAAGGAGAAGAATCATGGGTGTTCTTATATGTGTCTCTATAAAAAATAGGAGATAATTTTGAGAGGATTTGTATCTCATATTTTTAGGTGATTGGTTGTAACCCCAAGAGATAAATATGGATCTTGTAGATATTTGTGGATCTACATTTATTGATTAGTTATCTTAGTTTTTTGTATTAATAGGAGTGCATTCTTCATACAAAGGGAGTTCCATTCCAAGATGTAATTTGTAAAGTGAGGATAGAGATGAAGAGAGTTGAATTATTGTAATATATTTGGAGCTTTTCTCCAACTTCATTATATGGAATACATGTTTGTGATTTGATCTCCAAGCTTTGAAAATCATTCGGTGTGCTTGCCGAGGTGTGAAGGCCCCCATCAACTGCAGCTTGCACACCTCTTTATTTTGTTGTAAATATTTATGTTATTTCATTTATGCATGTTTAGTTTAGTTTCTTTTATGATATTTTGATTTCATTAATTTTATTTTGATTGAATTAATTTCCGTATGTTTGAATTGGATTGACACATTATAATATCGCACTATTAATTAAAACTAGTAATATCAAGGACCATATTTC
Organism: Pinus albicaulis; assembly: GCA_034641835.2. Taxonomy (NCBI): domain Eukaryota; kingdom Viridiplantae; phylum Streptophyta; class Pinopsida; order Pinales; family Pinaceae; genus Pinus; species Pinus albicaulis. The sequence continues at coordinate 903,630,764 of CM076578.1, read as the reverse complement.
CTTGAGATAGAAAGTCACTGAAAAGGAATATTCTTGAGAAAGAACACATGTGCTTGATTTTCATTTTCTTTCATTCTTTGCTTTGAAATTTGTTTCAAGTTTCTTGCATTAGATTAATCTATTATGAAAAATAATCACCTAGTACATATAATACACATATACTCCATCAGTTTACGAACCTCGGGTTGAAAATTTAATGACAGGGATTTAACTCACAATAAAATCACCCAAAATTTTGGCGTTGTTGTTGGGAAGTTATACAGACGTTTTTATTTTGAAATTTTAGACAAATCATGATAGTTTCATTCATTCTTAGATGCATGTCATATTAAAATCATTTATGATGCATATTAAATTTCAAAAAAAAAAATCAATACTTTGTACTAATATATGTGTAAGACATGAATTATCAACCAGTTGGTAATTAACAAAAAAATTAAGAGTTTGAAGACTATCCCTCCAAGAAATTTCTCGAATCCTAGCAACAGACGGGAAATCTACTTCTCACGAAGAGTATATTTTAATACATTCATAAACTTGTCTCTCTCTCCATCTCCAAAAGAAGATCTTAAAGTCTCTTTTGATTCCTCTTGTAAATCTATTGAAGGACTAATGAAGCATGGAATACTTTTTATGGGGAGAAACCACTAGAATATAAGTTTGAGGAATTCATAATAAAGGAGGATATTCATTGTGACATAAACCAAGAAAGGAATCAAGAATGTCATAACTTTATTGAAAGATGGTTCCAATCATAGATCAAGTCACATCACTCTTTCATTCTTCCTTACTTCTTAATTTCATTATCAAAACAACTGGTATTCCATGCTTTGATGTACTTTAATGCATATTTTTCAAACCTAAGCATGAATATCTTTTTACTCTTGTTACCCACATGGTTACACTGGAAATATCCATACAATTGTACCAATTTTTATATTTCCAATAGAGTAAGACAAAATCAATAAACAAAACCAAGTTTGGTGATATTTTTAAGTTAGATTTTATTTTATTTTCAATTTTATTTTTGGTGGTGCAGTAAGAGGTACCTCACTTACTAATCATTTTGTAGGAAAATATAGAAAGAGAAGAGAACAAACAGAGTTTTGAGAGCCAAAATTTGAGGTTAGAGATCAAATATTTTTACTTTGTTTTTCAAATTTTAGTTTTCAAGAGAATAAAGAGTTGATAAAATTCATAAGTATGTTCTCTTCTTGTTCCTTGTGTGACCTGGAAGATCAAAAAGGAAAATTGAATAAATTTAGCTTTGAAATTTTGCAATAAAAATCCTAGTTCTAAAAATTGGATAGGAGATCTAAATTCATTATTAATTCTAAAAATACTAAAAATATAATCTCCAAATTTCAATTGGAACTATTTCAAAATTATTTAAAAGTAAATTCTTTAATTTTGAATGAAAAAAAACAAACAAACAATTAGATTTTTCATTAAAAAAAATAGAATTTTCACAATTTTTTTTAATATGTTCTTCATTCTTATTTATTTTTTCCAGTAAAACAATAAAACACAAACCAAAAAAAAAAAATTATAAAAATGAAATAACAAAACCCAAAAACTAATTAAAAAAAAGAAAAAAAGCTAAACAATAAAATCAAATTAATAAAACCCACGTAGGATTAAAACAATAAAAAAATGAACCATGCTAAAATACACTTAGGCCAAGAATATTAAAAAGGCTGACAACAAAGTCTGCATTGTGAATTATCTAAATTGAAAAGTCACGACTTCCAATCTTATGTTCCAATCCATTCTTGGCGCCAGCCTTGGTAAAACTTGCAAAACCAACTATGTTAATTGACGAACCACCATCTGATATGATATTTGGAATTTGTAAAGTGGAAAGGTGGTGTAATGATCTAGATTTTTGGTTACACGATTAAGTCACCATTTTTTTTGGCGGCATTTTTGTGATCGATTGTGAACTGAAACTTTTTTTAGCAGGGATCGTGACTCGCGTGTCTTATTCTACGGTGGGTTTTTTATTCATATATTTTTGTGCTAGAAGTGCGTGGGAATTAAGGATTAGGTGTTGCTTACCTATCCATATGTTTTGATCTTAAATGGGAATCTCAAAATCTATAGAACCTTAGTTGCAGAATCGATGCAAATTTTTAGCTGCAAAGTTAGTCATTAGCTGCAGAATTGTGGTAATTTGGTAGCTTATGAAAATTTGGCTTGTGGTCTATTGGTGAAGCATTAAGTTTTTGGAGAAGAGGTCTCAAGTTAAAAATTAGCTAGACACATTGTTAACTATTCTATGTTTTTGTAATTTTTTCCTAACCTTGCAACAATTTGGACAAACCGTCATTGCCACGTGGCACCCATGCACGATTTTTTTCCTGTTTCATAAAAATTTCAAACAATCATAATTCTTTCTTATGACATATTTTTTTGATGATTCAAATGTCGTTGGAAACATATCGATGAGATATACGTGATGAGAGGGTTTTCATCAGCATTTGAGACAGTAAAAAAATGAAGAAGTTACCAACGAAACACCAATTTGTAGTCCAAGGTACCACTTTCCAAACAAGTAAAAGTGAATTTATTTTTTCTTCCTTGAATTTGTTTTATTAGTACTATTTATGAGTTTTTTATGTATATATCAAATGAAGAGATACTAATCACCTCTATCTCTTAATAGTCTTACATTTTATTGTAGAAAAGTGCTAAGTTTTTGCAGGTTCTAGGACAGTGAAAGAAGATCGCTATATGCACAAGAGTCTTTTAAAGGCCAAGTTTCTTTTAGGATTGGACTGGAACATTAGTAATCTCACACTAGTAATTTCAAACTAGTAATCTCAAGGACCATAGTTCCTTGAGACAAAAAGTCACTGAAAAAAGAACATGCTTGAGAAAGAACACAGGCACTTTCTTTTCATTTTCATTCATTATTTTCTTTGTAATTTATTTCAAGTTTATTGCATTAGATTAATCTATTATGAAAAATAATAACCTAGTACATATAGTACGTGTATACCTCATCAGTTCACAAACTCCAGGTTGACAATTTAATGATAGGGATTTAACTCACAATTAAATCACCTAACATTTTGTCAACGTTGTCGGGGAGGTATACATAGGTTCTTATTTTGAAATTTTACAAAACTCGTGATAGTTGCATTCATTCTTAGACACATGGAATATTAAATTCATTTATGATGGATATTAAATCTCAAAAAAAAAAAATCAATACTTTGTATTAATCTATGCGCAGGATGGGAATTATCGACCAGTTGTAGTAATTATCAAACAATTAAGAGTTTGAAGAATGTACTTCCAAGAACTAAAAACAGATGGGATATCTTCTTCCCAGGAATAGTATATTTTAACTGCATTCAGAAACGTGTCTATCTCTCGACCTCCACAGGAATATCTTCAAATCTCTTTTGATTTCTCTTGTCAATATGTTGAAGAGAATAAATAATCATGTAATACTTTTGATGGTGAGCAACCCCAAGAATCTAAGGTTGAGGAATGCATAATAAAGGAGGATATTCAATGTGATCTAAACCAAGAAAGGAATCATCAATGTCATAGCTTTATTGAAAGATGGTTCCAATCAGGGCAAGTCACATCACTTTTTCATTCTTCCTTACTTCTTGATTGCATTATCAAAACAACTGGTCTTTCATGATTTGATGTAGTTTAATAAATATTTTTCAAACCTAAGCATGAATATATTTTTACTCCTGTTACACACATGGTTATACTGGAAATATGCATACACTTGAACCAATTTTGTATTTTCAGTAGAGTAGGAAAAAATCAATAAATAAAACCAAATTTGGTGATGTTTTAGAGTTTTTTTTAAGTTAGATTTAATTTCATCTGAAATTTTACTTTTGGTGGTGTAGTAAGAGGCACCTCACTTACTAATCATTTTTTCAGGAAAATCTAGAAAGAGAGGAGAACAAACAGAGTTTTGAGAGCCAAAATTTGATGTTAGAGATCAAATATATATATATATATATATATATATATATATATATATATATATATATATATATATATATATATATATATATATAAATTTTAGATTTCAAAAGAATAAAGATTTGACAAAATTCTTGAGTATGCTCTCTTCTTGCACCCTGTGTGGCCTAGAAGATAAGAAAGGAAAATTGCATAAAGTTAGCTTTCAAATTTTGCATTAAAACTCATAGATCTAAAAATTGGATAGGTGATCTAAATTCATTATTTATTCTAAAAATACTCAAAATTTAATCTCCAAATTTCAATTGGATCTATCTCAAAATTCCTTAAAAATAAAGTCTTTACTTTTGAATGAAAATTAAAAAAAAAAACATTTATATTTTTCACAAAAAAAAAAAATCACACTTTTTTTAATATGTTATTTATTTATTTTTCCCAATAAAACATAAACCAAAAAATAAAAATTATAAAAATAAAATAACGAAACCCAAAAAATAATTAAAAAGTTGAAAACAAATAAAAATAAATAAATAAAAAGATAAACAATAAAATCAAAATAATAAAACCCATGTAGGCTTAAAACAATAAAAAAAATGAACCATGCTAAAATCCACCTAGGCCAAGAATATTAAAAAGGTCGAGAATGCAGTCCGTGTTGCATATTATTTAAATGTCAAATTCAGGGCTTCAGATCTTACAGTCCAATCTGTGCTTGGCATCCGCCTTGGTAAAACCTGCAAAACCCAACTATGTTAATTGACGAACCACCATCCGATATGATAATTGCAATTTGTAAAGCGGCAAGGAGCTACAATGATCTGGATTTTTGGTCGCATGGTTGAGTCATCGTTTTTTTTGAAGGAGTTCTTTTGATCAGCTTTGAATCAAAACTTTTTTAGCAGGGATCGTGACTCACGCGTCTTATTCTCTAGTGGTTTTGTTATTCATATAATTTGTATGCCAGCAGTGCATGGAAATTTGGAATTATGTGTTTCTTACCCGTCCATACATTCCGATCTTCAACGGGAATATCCGAGCCTGTAGAACCTTAGCTGAAGAATCGATTCATTTCGGTAGGTGCAAAGTTAGTCATTAGTTGTATAATTGTGGAAATTTGGTAGCTTATGCAAATTTGGCTTGTGGCCTATACCCAGGTTCAAATGTGGCTGCGTGAACCAAAAAGAACCACTATTTCTAACCCTCAGCAAAAATGATCTGCTTGCACAGAGTGAAGTCTCACCCGAGACAATATAGTGGGACACTAGAACCGGCTTTCTGCATCCAGAGAGACAATCAACTATGGCTTTAGGGATTTTCTTCCTTTACAGATCTTTGTATAACAAATCTATAAATTATACAAGCGTTGTTCAACACATCTTTTGAACTTACTACCAGACTACGTGATATTACTTAATAATACATAAAAAAACATAAATAATCATAAACCAAACTTCACTATGAAATTACATATTGAAACCCTTATTCAACACAAACATTCATAAACAACAAGTAAAGTAAAACACATCAAGAGAAACCCAGATCTATCTTCAAAGGTATTTCATTCATATTCAGATATTTCTCATACATTCACTTTCACCCTACGCACTTAGTTGCAAAGGTCTACGCACACAATTGCAAAATTCCTAAGGTCTCTGCACACTCAGCTATAGGAGCCTTTCCTCTATCCCAAAGCTCAAACTTTGACTCAACACAGTCTTACATCCAAATGCATTTCATCAACTTAAACTTTTCTTGGCCTTTTATCTAGACTCCTCATATAGATTTTGCATTTAAAATACCATGGTCCAAAACCATGGACAAATATCAACGTTCACAAAATATTCCCATTGCATTATAGAATAAGGGGCTTTGACCCACCCCAAAGCCCTTAAGACTCAAAGTAGACTCTGAGCTGCGCGCTCTGCTCCTTGATCTACAAAGTCTTTATCTACTGCTTTCTTCAAGGGGATCCCATGTCCAACAACCCACCCACACAAAATTGTGACTCGTCCCGAGTCAAAAACCTAGTGTGCCATCAATATTCACTTTAATGCCACTCAAGGCATCCTTCAATGGTGGAACCACTTCGGCACATTTCTTTTCAAACTCTACGACTTCTCTGAGCAACGTCTCTGTGACTTTCTTGGCTTCCTTCTGCTCGAATCCTATTTGTTTCATGCACGGTGTTTTAAAATTATTTTCCATAGTTTGGGAGGGCTAGCTGGCCTCAACTTCCCATGGCTTCATTCTTTCTGTAACTAGTTTCTCCTTCCTGCACAGCTCACTGACTTGTCCTTGTAAAAATTTACCCTCTTCATGATTAGTAAACCGTTGCATCGGTGCTAAGGTCTTGGAATTTACCTTAATTCGATCCATCTGTTATATATTTTTGCACACTTTCACCTCTATCTTATGCACTTGAGGGTCCTCCTACAGTGAGGCCCATACATCCATGAATTCTCCAAAGACATTCACACACTCCTGTATGTAGGACTCAATCTATTTTGTGGTAGCTTTCAGCTTTGTTGTGCGCTTCTCCTGGACCTCTGGTAGAGTGGCAAGCTGCAATTTCATCTGTAGCTTAATTATCCTCATCTGTAACTCAAGGTACACTTCTTCAACCTTGGCTTTAGAGTCCTTAAATATTGTGGCAATCTTGGCCACTTTTTCTTCTGGTGTAGCTGCAGCCTGAATCTGGAGCTTTGGTAGCTTGCTGCAAGCCTTACAGATGGCTTCCTCCAGCTTCTTCCTTTGCGCTATCTCCGCCTCACATTCTTGGGAAACCATTTGCTTTTCCTCAACCATGCTCTATCATTCCTTATTAACATCCTAAATTATCATGAGGGCATATTGTTCTTTGATCATCAATTCCTCGTCAATGCCCTGGTGGAACTCATGCAACGTCTTCAATGGCACTGAGACAATATTTAGCTTTATCTTATGCCAATGGACCACCTACTTTAGCTACTCCAATGTGTCAAAACTTAATGTTCCTACAGGGATAGGCACCGTAAAGGTATCAAAGGTCAATGCTAATTCATGCGCTATTGTGCTTGCATCCCACTTGGATAAATCACGCTCACTTGCCTCCCGCACACGCTCGCCTGAACTGTTAGTCTCTAAATGTTTAGTGATCAAACATACTCTTTCATATTTACTTGGTAGTGTTCCTAGGTCAAAATTTCATGTTTTCAAATAAATTTTCAAATAAAAGTTTTTTTCATTGAATGTTGTATAGGTCTGAATTCTACTCCCTTCACTCCATTCATGGTCATCATCATTTCAAGGTCATGTCATCCATTATCACTTAGGGTCATGAGTCACTCAACACACCTCCATCTAGGTCATGGTCTAAGTCTCATTTGTTTCACCACCACAATGTCCAATCATGTCATGAAAGAAAGAAAAAAAGTGTCATTTTCACCATACAAAGCATCCTCATTCGAAGTTAGTAAATATAGGAAAATAAAGTAAAGGCAAATTGTCTTTTCTCAAAGAGGTATGCTACATGGTCAAAAGAGCTCCTCTCTCATGCTCACAACTCTCCACAGCCATCCAAAGATTGGCATTTTGCTAATTTTTTTCCTTTCAAGCTCCAAGAAACCATCATGAGGGTCATTTCATCATTTCTCAAGTTTCAGAGGCTTCCAAGTTAGTAAGTTATCATCCCTCGCCTTTCATTCATCTCAATTTATTCAGCAAAATGTGGATTCCCCCTTCTAGGGTTTTCCACTACATTTTTGGTTTCATTGATGTTTAGCTTGCTTCAGCAAGAAAACCCCTAGTTTCATCATCTAGTAACCTTCACACATGACTCATATATCTTACCAAGTCATTCCATATAACTCATATCTCTCATTTCTTCCATTTTCACTCAAACCCTACTCCTTCCTCACTACGCTTTTCCATAGATGCTAGGTCAACTCTGTGTTTAGGCCCTTTTGCCTTCTTTCCCCTATAAATTTAAAAAAATTCCACCTATAATGTATTCCTAATGCACTACCCTATCTCCCCTAATTTTTTCATATTTTTCCCTAACTCCTATCCCCTCCATTTCCCTCCCTAAACTTGTTGCCCCATTTTCCCCTATTTTCCTAGTTTTCAACCTTCCTTTCCTTCATATCAAGCTAGGGTTTATTTTTTCTGACAAACATCATGGAAGGTGAGAAGAGAAAGTATAATAAATGAGTTCATAATTATATTTTTGAGCCAACTCAGACCCATGGCATCATTTTTAGAGCTTCGTGATCATTTGCTAGGGTTTACATTGCACACAAGGACAATCCTACTTCAAATTTACTTTCTGAAAGAATGAAGATGAATTTGACAAATGTGAAAGAGGTTTTTGTCAATAATAGAAAAAAGAACAAAAACCTCCTTCAGTTTATGCATAGGTGTCATGATTTAGAAAAATTCACAAAATATAGTTGCTCTAGGTAATTTTTTGCACTTTTGGATAGGTTGTCTTCAAGTCAATTTTTCAGGGTTTTGTAGTTCTTGATGACTCCATTATGTAGAAGACATTATAATATTTCCACCCATACCACTTTAATCCCACAAATCCCTCGGTAAGGTCTCCAAAATCCCTCTCAAAGTGGCATGACACTTCTGCTGAGAGTGCACTACGCTTCTATAAATTTTTAGCGATCAACTTCAAAGTTGGATTCTGAGCAAATGGGAAATTTATTTGGAAAACTGGAGGTGTTGTTTGTTCATAACATAACAAAGAACAAAATCCTCTATCATTTTTTCAAATAATGTTATGGTTAGAGAGATATTTATCCATACTTAAGCCCTATTTTTGCAGAAACGTTTTTGGAAAATATGGAAAATTGACCTTTGAAGAAGCGTCACGCAACGACGCGGTGCTTTACCTCAGAGCCTCCAAATGAGGAAATTTTTACATTTATAGATATATCTTCCTTTATAATTTGGCATGTTTCATGTTTCTGCCACTGATTTTTCCTGTGCGTGGAACTTTTGGAGTAAGGTTGGGAGAATGGATTTTTGAAGGCCTTCTAGGAGGTATTTTCTCAGTTTCAAGGTTGGGATGGAAAGAGGAGACATGTAGCTACCTAGCCCAGACTTATGATTTTTGGATGGATGCCTTAAGGTCAGCCAAAATCACTATCAAAGTGGTGCAACGCTTCTGCTGGGAGGTGTGACGCTTCTGCTAATTGGCGTGCCACTTCTATCTTGGACTCCTTTTGGATAGTTTTCAAGCCAAAATTATCCAAATTTTGAGGTTGCAGCTGTCCTATGAGGTTTATTTTGGATAAGAGAGTTTGTTTTTTGCTCTCATTTTTGAGGAATCATGTAATTACTCAAGGAGACAAAGACTCCTAGTTATTAGCTAAATTTGGGGGGATTGTTTCTAACTTCCCTAGAAACTAGGAAAAGACTCATAGGGTGAATTTATGAAGTGTTTTGGATCATATTTCGACCCAATGAGGTTGAATATTATCTCTTTTCTATATGTAATCCAAACTCAAGTCATTTTGGAGGTTGGATATTTGTTATTTGTAGTGTGGAGCTATTGTACAAATTGTTTTCAATTAAATCAAAGACATGTTGCAGCTATAATCTTGGGACTCCAGTGGTATGCTTATGAGCATTGTTTTTCCTCTGTAAAATCATCAAGTTGAATGTTATGTTTTATTTCCATCACATGTATGCTTCTATATGTTGATATTATGAGTCTATGAACATAAATATTTCTTTTCATGCTTTGTTTTATAAGATTTTCATGAATGCGTTTCTACTCTCCTGATGAATGAATACCTTTAGCATGCTCATTCTGACTCGAGCCTCTCTTTTCAAACACTTACACAATGAAATTCAAAGTATTATCTTAATTTTACCTACTTGGCCTCATCCTTGTCTCTACAATTCAACCTTTGAAATCAAACCTAAAACCTAGACCTAGTTCCTTGATCATCATTCCTATCCAACAAAATTAAAAAAAAAACCCTAATTCACTGAGCTTATATCTAGCCTAAGATAATTACATCTCCAGTATCCTTATTGACCGCAAAAGTGGCATTGAGAGAGCCCTCTATGGTTTGGCAGGGCTAGCTACCAGACCTAAAGATTGGTTTTAGGTTACCTCCTTTAGTCTCCATTCTCAGCCTTGGGAAATAAAGGGAGTGATAAAAAATTTAGCATTGTTTCCATGGAGAAAAGGTTAAATGTTTCCTGGGAAAGAAAGAAAAATATTAGCTTTGATTTTTTATGTTGAATAGTGTTCAGGCACAAGAAGGTTGTGCATCTTTCACCTAGGGACTCCAGTGTCAAAGAATCCAAAAATTTCAGAGTTTTCATGGCGACTCCACTGTTCAAAAACTGGTAGCTTGAAATATTTCTTGGTGACTTCATTGTTTTCAAGATGGATTCAACTGCAAGAAGGAATGTCAGGTATGCTCTTATGGATTGGTCTCATATCCTTGGCTTTCCAAATCCTATGCCTTATATTTATTGGTTATATTATCTTCCCATGTTCAAATATGAAAAGAAAAATGATGTTGCCTTGCACTTGATGAAGTTTCACATGCACATATGTAGACTATAAGTTGTAATTCATGAATACTAGTGGATGAAGATATTTGTGGCGAACTTAAAATAAATTGAAACGTTTTGGTATGATAAGTTTCCATCTTCTATTCTATGTTCTCCTAAATATTTATACACACCATTTTGTAAAAATTATAAACAAAACTAACCTTCTCTAGTGTTGGTAGAAAACCTTTGTGGAAATCTTGATGATCTTATTCAACATATGGGGATTGACAATATTGATAAATATTTAATGTATTATGAGATTGAAGAAGCTTGGTTTCATTTATTTTCTCATCTAGAGGAAATAGAAGAGGTTTTTTGCCATGACATTCAGGTGGATTCTCAACAGACAACAATTTCTGTAGATGGAAAGGAAACTGATCAGATTGTCAAGGATCAAGAAGAGAACAGTGAAAGAGAAGAGTTTGTTTTAAATCATATTGGATTTCCTTCATGATAATTTCCATCAAACAATGTCTTCTTTGACTGAAGATAGTATTAATTAACAATCAATCAATGAAGATCATGATCATTCCCTTGACTTATATGAAGGTATTCAACAGTGTTCAGGAGACCAAGACATTGATGAGAAGTGTCATTCATATTCTTCTTCAAACATTTCATTTATTGAATTTTTGTTTCAAGAGGAAACTTTTTCATCTATATGTTCATAATTTTTGAAGACTAAGTGTACACTCTTGCTGAAATTCATCATGAAGAGCAGTCAGTTGCAATAGAAGGATGTTTCTTGATTCCTCCAAATCAACAAGAGCTAATTTTTCAAGATCCTATGGAAATTTTTTTACAACTAGTAATGAAGGTCAATGTTGCAACATTCATTGATGAAGGTGATCGGGCTCAGTACATAGACAAACCAACACTTTGGAAGGAGGCTTGTTTTCCTATTTTAAATCATCTAGAAAATCTTATGTTGCATATTCTTCATGATCCTTTGGTCAGTTTGTTGTAGCCATATGGGAAGATGAATATTATTGCATTTATGAATCATGAGCACATGTTTAGTGGATACTTTGATTTTCCTACCTTTTGTTCCTTTTTCCTGATCAAGCACAGTGTCAGCAAGATTCAAGTAAGTAGTCATTTGTTGGATTGGTTAGACTGGAGGGATCATATCACATGATTGTAGATATATCTTTAGTAGGTGGGCAGTTATCATAAATTTTGAAGCCTGAGGCGAATACCCTAAGATCCCAATGGTCTGCTGCCATAAGTAAGTTCATTCAGTAGTCAAGTTTTTGATTCAAAGTCAGTTTTTGTTTGAGTTAGTCATTTGAGTGTCTAGTGTTTTATTTTTGACTTAATTTCCCAATGGATGAGGCTACCTAGTCTATGATGTTCTTGACACCATATAAAGGAGCTTCCATCCCCAACTGGAGCTAATGCTAGTGTCTAAATTTTTAGTGATCAAAGATACTCTTTCAAGTTTACTTGGTAGTGGTCCTAGGTCAAAATTTCATGTTTTCAAACAAATTTTCAAATAAAATTTTGTTCACTGAATGTTGTATAGGTTTGAATGCTACTACCTTCACTCCATTCATGGTCATTTTCATTTCAAGTACATTTCATCCATTATCACATAGGTTCATAGGTCAGTCAACACACCTCCATCTAGGTCATGGTCTAGGTCTCATTTATTTCACCACCACAATGTCCAATCATGTCATGAAAGAAAGAAAAAAAGAGTAATTTTCACCATACAAAGCATCCTCATTGGGAGTTAGAAAATATAGGAAAATAAATTAAAGGAAATTTGTATTTTCTCAAAGAAATATGCTACATGGTCAAAAGAGCTCCTCTCTCATGCTCTCAACTCTCCACATCCATCCAAAGATTGGTAGTTTTCTACATTTTTTTCTTTCAAGCTCCAAGAAATAATTACAAGGGTCATTTCATAGTTTCTCATGTTTTAGAGGCTTCCAAGTAAGTAAGTTATCACCCCTCACCTTTCATTCAACTCAATTTCTTCAACAAAAGGTGGATTCCCTCTTCTAGGTTTTTCAACTACATTTTTGGTTTCATTGATGTAAAGTTTGATTCAACAAGAAAAACCCTAGTTTCATCATCTAGTAACCTTCACACATGACTCATATACCTTACTAAGTAATTATCTATCACTCATATCTCTCCTTTCTCCCATTTTTCACTCAAACCCTAATCCTCACTATGCTTTTCCATAGATACTAGTTCAACTCTGTGTTTAGGCCCTTTTGCCTTCTTTCCCTTATCAATTTCCAAAAAATACACCTATACTATGTTCCTAACACACTACCCTACCTCCCATAATATTTTCATATCTTTCCTTAACTCATATCCCTTCCATTTCCCTCCATAAACTTGTTGCCCTATTTTCCCATGTTTTCCTAGTTTTCACCCTTTCTTTCCTTCATATCAATCTAGGGTTTACTTTTTATGAAAAACATCATGGACGGTGAGAAGAGAAAGTATAATAAGGGAGGTCATAATTCCATGTTTGAGCCAACTCATACCCATGGCATCATTTTTAGAGCTTCTTGATCATTTGCTAGGGTTTACATTGCACACCAGGGCAGTCCTACTTCAAATTTACTTTCTGAAATAATGAAGATGAATTTGAAAAAAGTGAAATATTTTTTTATCAATAATAGACCAAAGAAAAAAAAATCCTTAATTTTATGCATATGTGTCATTATTTGAGAGAATTTTCCAAAATATGGTTGCTCCAGATCATTTTCTGCACTTTTGGACAGGTTGTCTTCAAGTCAATGTTTTAGGGGTTTAGAGAAGGTTTTTGTAGTGCTTGATGAATCCATTGTGTAGAAGAAATCCTATGCTTTCCAGCCATTATAAGTTCAAACCACAATTCATCTAGGAAAGCCTAAAAACTCCCTCTCAAATTCGCATGACGCTTCTGTTGAGAGTGCACTATGATTTTGCAAAATTTTAGCGATCAAATTAAAACTTGTATTATCAGCAAATGGGAAAGTATTTTGCAAAAATGGAGGAGGTTTTATTTTATAACGTACCAAAGAACAAAAATTTCTCTCTATTTTGCAAAAAAAGTTATGGTTAGAGAAATATTGATCCATATTTAAGCCCTTTTGTTCCAAAAAAGGTTTTGGAAAATATGGAAAATTGACCTTTGTAGAAGTGTCGCGCAGCGGCACAACACTTTTCCTTAGAGCCTACAAATGAGGAAATTTTCACATGGATGGATAGATCTTGCCTTATAATTTACAGATATGGTCTCAAGTTGGCATGAAATCCTTTATTTTTGGAGAAAAATTCAAAAAATAACCTCTTTTTCATGCTTCTACCACTCATTTTTCTTGTGCGCGACGCTTTTGGAGTAAGGTTGGGAGAATGGATTTTTGAAGGCCTTCCAGGAGGTATTTTCTCAGTTTCAAGGTTGGGATGGAAAGAGGACACATAGGGATGCGTAGACAGTATTCATATTTTCATATGGATGCCTTAAGCTTAGCAAAAATCACCCTAAAAGTGGCGCGTCGCTTCTGCTGGGTGGTGCGACGCTTCTGCTAATTAGCGTGACGCTTTTGTCTTGGATTCCTTTTGGAAAATTTTCAAGAGAGAATAATCCAAATTTTGAGGTTTCAGCTATCCTATGAGATGTATTTTGGATAATATAGTTTTTTTTTTCCTCTGATTGTTGAGGAATCATGTAATTACTCAAGGAAACAAAGACTCCTAGTTATTAGCTAAATTTGGGGGGATTGTTTCTAACTTTCCTAGAAACTAGGAAATGACTCATAGAGTGCATTTATGAAGTGTTTTGGATCATATTTTGGCCCAATGAGGTGTAATATTATTTATTTTCTATATATACTCCAAACTCAAGTCATTTTAGAGGTTGGATAGTTGTTATTTGCAATGTGGAGCTATTGTACAAACTTTTTTCAGTGAGATAAAAGACGTGTTGCAGTGATAGTCTTGGGACTCCATGAGTGGTATTATCATGAGTATTGTTTTTTCTCTGTAACCTCATCAATTTGAATGTTATGTTTTCTTTCCATCACATGTATGCTTCTATATGTTTATCTTATGATTTTATGAACAGAAATATTGCTTTTCATTCTTTGTTTTATAATATTTCCATGAATGTGTTTCTACTCTTATGATGAATGAATTCATTTAAAATTGTCATTATGACTCTCTCTCTCTCTTTTCAAAACCTATACACAATGAAATTTAAAGTATGTTGTTAATTTTACCTACCTGGCCTCATCCTTTTCTCTGCAGCTAAACCTTTAAAATCAGACCTAAAACCTAGACCTAGTTCCTTGACTGTCATTACTATAGAGAAAAATTCAAAACAAAACCCTAATTCACTGAGATTATATCTAGCCTAACATAATTACATCTCCAGTATTCTTATTGACTGCAAAAGTGACATTGAGAGAGCCCTCTCTAGTTTTTTAGGCTAACTACCAGACCTAAATATTGGTTTGAGGTTACCTCCTTCAGCCTACATTCTCAACCTTGGGAAACGGAGGGAGTGATAACATGAACAATGCTCATCTGCACCTGCAAGTCTTTCAAGCCCTTGTTAACATCTTCCAATAAATTATTATATTTTTATTCAATTTTTCCCCATAATTTCTTATTTGAATGCTTCACGATGTCTCCAATTTCGTCGAGGTCTCCTTCAGTAAGGACCATGTCCTCTGGGCCAGAGGACTTATCATACTTTGCATTCTTCCTCATGTCGACCTTCTGTGGTTGTCACCTCTTTGTAGTAAAAGGGGAGGATGGTTCCACAATGATATCATTGCAGAGAGTATCATCCCCTCTCGTCTTTATAATCTCTACTTCAGTTTCTTTATCAGTCACGAATGTGAATTTTTGGTCCTTCTTTCCTTTAAGTGTGGTGGGCTTCACACCACTCATCACGTCCTGCTCCGCGCCTGTAGTTAACCAATTGGTCATTCATTTACTGATGATGGCTTCCACCTCTTCTTCTTCAACAAAGTATGAAAACTCATACCATACCCAAACGAGGTCCTTCTTTGCCTGAATGTGAATGTGGTGGAATTCCACTTTTAACTTTGTGATTTGTCGATACTAATTCAAAATTCTAGGTGATAACCGAGGCTTCTGGTTAATAACTGTCTGTAGACTCATCTCAAACCCAACCCAAAAAATATTATTGGACATGACCCTGGTTGGCTCTATTGAATGCCACAGCAAGGCATATCTAGCCGCCTCACACAAGTCTGGGTCCGCAGAGGGGAACTGCGACTCCTTGGGCTCTCTCCAAGCCATCAATGCAATGAGGAGAAAGAACCACGCGTAGTGGAACTGCTTTCCCTCTTCTTGAGATGCCTTGAAATTAGTGAGGAATTCACTACATAGATAGTCTGCCCAGTTATAAAAAATGCCTTTGGCGCACTCCTCATCAAAATAATATGACCAAAGCAGAAGCCTCCTCTCCACGACTCTTTCTCATAATCTTCTCAGCCAAAATGTGCACAAAAAATTGCACGAATATATCAGAAATGGATTTAATGGAATAACCTCGAGTTCCCTTCATTAGATTATAGTCTTTTTTCATCTAGTCGGGGAGTTTTTTGTCCTGATTTTTTCCCACAAAAGCTTTTGCGGGGTTTGATAAGAGATAAGGAAAGGCCTCAATCCTTCTTATTAACATCACATCGATAGGGATCTTCTTCCCTAGCCACAAATAGTCGATGTGCACCAATGATAGCAGTTGGCACACACAAATGGTGTTAATCACATTTACCCAAAGTGTGGCACGTACAACATGTTGATTATCCCGACCTATTAGATACCAGTCACCCATTTCATCGGCTCTAGTCTAGTCACTCCTCCTGCATAGCTTCGTTGGCGCAAATACCTGTTGGGTTCAAACTGTGGGTATTTACTGCAATCATTGAAGTCCTAGTCCTCCATTCGCAGTTGGGGAACTTTGGCCAATAACTCTCCTTCAATTGGCACTTCGTCCAGAATCAAAGCCGTAAAGACCTTGTATTTCACTGCATTCATATCCTTCGTCAACTTCTTAGCTTCTGGCTTTCAGAGCAGAATATATGGAGGAAACCTAGAGATAGGCTCAAACTCCTTGGCATCAATTTCCTCCAGCACTACTTCTTCTTCATCAAATTCGATCTCCATAGGCGTATTATGCTGACCTTGGGTCCCCTTACTCCATTGTTACTGGGTTCTACGGATTTTTGGTTGACACTGCACTCGCAGTTGTCTATTTCCTGGGTGACCTCAGCCTTATGGTAGTTGCTGGTGACATGGTTGTCATTTTTGTGTCTAAACTTCAGAGGATTATTTGGTTGAGCCATGCCTTGATTAATTCTTCTCTGACTGCTTCAAAACTATAATCCGACATGCAATAGCTTCGTTGATGCTCTTGTAGACATCAAATCTCACTTCTAAATCTTAGCGTGCAAAGTGTTTGAATGGGGAGAGAGCTCCCTGATTTATAGAGAAATTCAAATTCAAATCCCATCATCTCCTTAAGATATTCCTCATAAATGTCGATTTGGCGGCAAAACCACCTAGATATGCCCATTAATTACATCCCTCCCACTCCTGTTAACGGCTAAGTCGTTATCCAATAAAATTTTACTTTTCCAACGGTCACTTTTTGGATGGACTCTGCTAGACTCACCCTTTCGGTGCAGTCCAACCACCCTTAGTGAAGTACCCTCCAGTTTCACATGTTGTCATGCTATCTCGCAGTACTTCTACTTTGAGGAATCCACCCTTTATTAGACTCGTTTGTAGTCCTACGTGCCCCTTCAAATAGGCATTCTCATTTCGCCTCCCCCAACACATGATTTTTTACTATATATTTCCAAGCGGACTATTTTAACTTCCTTGGGAATAATCCAACTATGCAACCCAATCAAGCTGTACCAACATCCTTGGCTCCTTGATAATATGTAACACTCCTACTTTTTCTTCTCGAAGAGCCTCATTGATGTATTCCCAACCATCAGTGAAGCTATATGTTAACAAGAATTATTCTATCATATCTTCCCAATTCATAGTGCCATGGTGCATCTTTGTTTCAAGATAACATTGTTGATGTATTGTATCCAAGGAATGAAAGGACATGCGCACCCACTCTGGTTGAGCTTCTGGACCCCAAGCTACTATCCAGCAATATAAATGATAGCAAGGATCTTTCTGACCATCATAATTTTCTATGATCTTCGTGGCTACATGACCAAACCTCAACCTTATAAATTTGAAAAAATCCTTCCATACTCCTAAGATTTCTTTGTGCGCACCCCATAATCAAGCCAGAGTAGACTGCAATGTGAAGTCCAAAGCTTTGCACCTCTAGTCCTTAGACACATTTTGTTCAAATTCTTCCAGAAACAAGACAAAATTCCCCATCCCAAGTCATGTACTTCTGACCGAACACAACGCAGAGAGTTGGTGACTCTGTTACAACACTTAGTAGTGACTTCATGCAAGCGATTATGCCAATTCTCCAGCTCTTCATTGGAATCTAAAACACACGAACTATCATGCTCCCAACATATTCTACCATATGTGGTGGGATTAATCTAGTATTCACCCTGCACAATCAGCTTATAGATCTGGCCAGTCTCAGCATCCCCATAATCATGTTGGACAGGCTATGGATAGCACACACCTTCAGAAGGATCTAATGGCACAACAAATCAGGTACCATTCTTTTCAAAGATCATATGCCTCTTCTTCGGGTTGATTATACCATCGATTTCGTAAGCCCAATCGAATCCCAACAATGTAGGATAATGATTTTTATCATCAATGATATCAATAACTTCGAAGTAAACTAACACATTGGCTTCATCAACATCTATGCTGATCCCCTGCAATCGCCCCATAGGAATGATCTTCTGTTGATTTTCCATCCTCAGCTAAATTGGTGACCATTGCAGCTTAGGCCTTAGTATTCATTCCCATGTATGTTTTTGGTAGAACGATGTCATCTGATCCCAGGTCCAGAATGACTTGATCCATATCATAGTCTCCAATCTGCGTAGTCAACCGCATCTCCTGACCGGTTATTTTCTTGTTCTTATACACTTTATTTACTGTGCATTGTTCCATGTGCAACTTTTCCTTGCTAGCACAGTTATATTTCAACTCCTGTAACCCTTCTACAACCTTCTGGTCCCTTAGTAATTTCATACACGTCTGCAATAAGGATGCCAAGATAGACTGATCAACTTCCTTTACTTCAATATCCTCCTCAGTCTTATCCCTCAATGGAAATAACTGTCTCTACACAGTTGATGTCGAAGATTTAGGAGTCATAAATGTCTTATTGTCTTTCATGAATGTATCTTTCTAACTATGCACATTAAAACCAACATTCTTATCTTCAGCTTTCCTTACCCATGTCTCTATCACAATCCTCTTTTCCTCTGCACAGTTTCCTTTCGTATTCAAACCACTGTGTGTTACTATTTTAACACTAGGATCTTCCTGGCGCGTTTCAACCCTCATAATTTGTATATTCTAAGAAGGCTGTTGGTTGCACTTGTCCTAAATTTTAGCAAAAAAATGGGACAATATTCGATTTCATGACCAAATTTTTGACAATACTTACAGGAAGCTGCAGTGGGATTCTCACAATCCTTGGAAAAATTTCATGCTTGTCCGCAGTTGTAACATATAATCTTCCCTCGTCCACAACCAATGCCTCCTCCTTGGCCACACCCTTGGCCTAGGAAACCTCCTCGTGCAATCGATGAACTTGAAGCTTCGTGAAATTCTACCTGCATTCTGTATGCACCGGGACTGTTCTGCATCATTAGATCATAGCTCTTACAATGATGTTCATCGTGTCCCACCGAAATGTAGAAATTGCAGAACAATTTTTTCGATGATTTGATAAACTTTTGCAGCAGGTGGAAATAGTTTGTGGAATTTTGGCCTGCAACTTTGCATATGCTATAACATACATGGGGAGCTACACTTGGCCCAACACTCGATCCAAAATTTAATGGACTCGACATCCTACCATCCAAATAGTCTCTATAAATGGGGCAACACTCTTTATAATGACCCTCTTCTTTGCACTTGATAAACTAGATTTCAAACCTTATAAAATTTCTAACCTCCTTTCCCTTATTTAGGTCCTCTAGCTCCATGTGAAATCTCGCCAACTAAGTCTGAATCTGTTGCACTCCTATGCTTGTATCAACTATTGGTAAACCTTCAATATTCATCACGATCTTCAGCACTTCAGCCTGAGTTGCAATCTTCTGTTGTGACAATGGAAATATGAGATGAGGCAACAACGAAGAAATGAATCATTCTCTAAGATGTTCATCCAGTATCTTGAACCTACTTTAGCTCAATAGTGTCTTAAATATTTGATCTACCTCCCACACGGTATCAACAGCTAGTTGCTTAATCTCGTTGATTTCTATGATACATTGGGACCGCAACTTTGGTTTCTTGAATTTAGCATTCAACACGGTCTTTGTCTCAAAAAATGTAGCATTTTCATTTGTTGTAAAAAATTTCATGTATTAGGACAATGATCTATCTTGTAGTGCGGTAACCAATACGCTTTCATCATATTTTCATTTGTAATATTCTACGAACTCCATATCACTTTTGCAACAAACCAAAATTGTTCTGGGTCATCTGATCCCTTGAACACATGCATCCTTGGGGGTTGGGCCAGGGTGAATGGGGGAGGTGGAGGTGGCGGTGGAGGAAAAAAATGGGATGGGGTGATGATGGGGATGGAAGGCTGGGGAATATCCGCAGTGCTTTGCTAACTTTCAGATCTCAGCGACAGAGTTATCGTGGTAGCAATGTTGCTTTCTCTTTATTCAGCCCCAAACAATGGGGGATATTTAGTTTCAACATAAGCACTCTAATGTGTTCTAAATATTTTACCACTCTGTGTAGCACCAGTTTCTCTTTCGTCGAACATTAATATGAGTGCATATGTAATATACCCTTTTTACACAATAGCATTCTAATCCACAACTTTAGTGAATTTAGGTACTTACCTCTAGGGCCTTTGAAGAACTTGTGCTATGCTTCGCTATAAGAAACATAAGTCTCGATCGTGAACTCGGTAATAAACCCTCCAAGGATACTATCGATCCAATAATCAACAACCCTCGTGATCTCATTATCAGTCTTTTTCAGCTCCTCAATCAGAACTGGGGTCTGCACAGTTGGCTTATTATTGAAACAACCCGTCAGCACAGCTAGTCTTGATATCCACTCATAGTGCTCACTAGAAAATAATGCAAAAAATATATCTTAATGATATGTATAAATATACTTTTGTAACCAAAGTTTAGTAGAGATGCGCGAACTTCTGTTTTCTTGTACAACAAACTCACGTTCTTTTATATTTACCCAATATTCAATCTCTTACATAGACAGATTGCACATCTAACTATCCCTCAGTCAGATCCCGATCTCGGAAATGGAACCATTTGTTGGCTTAATGGGGCCTAGACCCAGGTTCAAATGTGGTTGTTTGAACCAACAAAACCCACTATTACTGGCCCTTTTGGCAATGATCTGCTTGCGCAGACCGAAATCTCACCTAAGGCAATATAGGGGGATGCTAGAACTAGGTTTCTGTATCCAGAAGGACAATGGATTGTGGCTTTAGGGATTTTCTTCCTTGATAGAGTTTCACATAAAAATCTATCAAATATAGAAGCAATGTTCAACACATCTGTTGAACTTACTACCAAACTACGTGATCTTACTTAATCATACATAAAAAAACATAAATAATCATAAACTAGACTTCACTATGCCATTACATATTGAAACCCTTGTTCATCAAAGATATTCATAAACATAAATTAAAGTAAAACACATCAATATAAACTTATATCTATCTTCAAAGGTATTTCATTCATATCCAGATCTTTCTCATACATTCAATTTCACCTTGCTCACTCAGCTGCAAGGGTCTATGCACATAGCTGCAGACTTCATAAGGTATCTACCAACTTAGCTGCAGGAGCCTTTCCTCTATTCCAAACATAGATTTTGACTCAAAACATGCTTACATCCATATTCATTTCATCCACTTCTACCTTTCTTTGCCTTCTATCTAGACTCCTTATATAGATTTTGCATTTACAATACCATGGGCAAATTTCAACATTCACGAAATATTCCCATTAAATTACAGAATAAGGGTTGACCCACCCCAAAGCCCCTAAGTCTCAAAATGGACTCTGCGCTGCACTCTCTGTTCCTTGACCTATGGAGTCTTTCTTTACTGGTTTCTTCGAGGGGATCCCATGTCCAACAATTTCTGAAGCATTAAGTTTGTGGAGAAGAGGTCTCAAGTTCAAAATTAGATAGAGAAACATTGTTAAATATTCTAAATTTTTGTATTTTTTTCTAAATCTTGCGATAATTTTGAAAAACTGTCATTTCCACATGGCACCCATGCACATTTTTTTTCCTGTTCCATAAAAACTTTAAACACTCATAACTATTTCATACAACATCAGTTTTTGATGATTCAAATGTCACTGGAAATATCTCGATGAGATCTACATGATGAGAGGGTTTTCATCAGAATTTTAGATAGTAAAAAAATGAATAAGTTACCGAAAAAACACCAATAGGTAGTCCAAGGTACCACTTTCCAAACAGGTAAAAGTTCATTTATTTTTTCATCCTTGAATTTTTTTTATTAATACTATTTCTGAGTTTTTTTGTGTATATGCCAAATGAAGAGACTAATCACCTCTCTCTCTCTCTCTCTTGATAGTCTTAAATTTTATTTCAGAAAAGTGCTAAGTTTTTGCAGGTTTCGGGACGATGAAAGAAGATCAATATATGCACGAGAGCCTTTTAAAGACCAAGTTTCTATCAGAAGAAAATGTTCGTTCCATGTCAAATCATATCCATTACACCATTGCTACTAAACAAAGCCTTTAAATTACTAATTTTACCATTTCCACTCATTCTAAGCCTACAATTGATCCAAAATTTCTATCTCCCTATTCCCAAACCATGATTCAAAACTCATTTTCCCTTTGAAATATTCATACTTTCCTGCCTCATTTTCACTCACTCTTAACTCAAAAATAAAGTCATCAAGCTCCCTTACAAAGTTGATTCACCCCATTTTCTTCTTCCTTTTTGTCAAATAAAACTTGCTTCGTAATGAAAATATTTCATCTATGGTCCTTCAAATTAATATTGTATACTCGCTTTAGATGATGGAGGATTCATTAAGGTATCCATTCTAACCAGTCTTGACCCATTGACTCGAACATATCATCTAGGTTCAAGACTAAATATATTTCAAGTACCTTGAGCTTTGCATGCCTTAATGGAAATTTCTCTCACCAATAAATAGTGGGAATACATCAATGTCTTCTATTTCTCAAATCTTCTAGGTGACTTGACTACGACACCTCTATTCGTACCTAGTATGATGTACTTAGGCATATTGACTCTCATTGACATTAATGGTGAGTAGTCTCGTGTTGGTTAATGGCATTCATTAATGACCAATAATCCAACAAATTATTTTCTTTGTTCGACATTGACACATCTATTCACATAAATAAGAATTGTGCCACTAAGTGGAAATGAATGAAGGCTATGATTTTAGCAGCTTGCAGCAGTATTCTAATAAATCATGGCTCAACTCCAGAATTCAGCAGCCATAGCAAAAAAGATTCCAATTTAATATCAAAATCATCCTCTATTCATACAACCAAGAGAAAGAATAGGAAGATAAGATTATTTTTACTTCACATTCCATGGTCCAACAACATCATCCACACTCTTTAATTATATACATATCTTTTCCACTTTTCAGGTAGGTGAAGGTATGTTGTTTTCTAATATTTAATCATGTAATTCCTTAAATTCTGAAATTGTGATTTTGGAAAATCCATCACCACATTTATATTCCCTTTCTCATTTGCCAAAAACTTTAAACACCTTTAGATGGGGTGAAGGGATGATCTTAACCCATATTCACATTTCATGTCACATGTCACATTTCATTTCATCCTAACCAACATTTTTTTCCCAATCAACTATTATTGCATTTTGATTCCAAAAGTTTATATGTTTTGCAATGATCAATTGATAATCACATTAAATGGCTGAAAACCACTATGGGGAATTAAAAAGGAATTCTCAATGTTTTCAAATATTTTGATGCAACAAGAAATCAAAGAAAAGTTTTTGTTACACAATAACCAATACTCATAAATTTTTGGTTGTCACACAAGAACCAACCATAAAAATATGTTGCAATCAAATTTATTTTAAAGTACACTTTGAAAAGAGAATAAAGTTATCAAATGATATGATTATGAAAAGTTAAAAGAGAATAAATACAAAGCCAATGTTCATATAGAAGAAAATATGTTCAAGAAGATCAACTTATGATTAATGGAATCAATGCAAAGGTTCATGAGGACATGCAACATATTTAGTTGAGGGGAAATGTTTGGCCTCCAAAATGTCATCCATTTTTACCCTCATTTCCATCATTTTACCATATTCTATAAATCTTTACCATATTTTGTAGCTCCATAACCCTCCATTAATAACCATTTTCATGATCATATGGGTTTATCATTATTATTTTCCAAGTCATTTATTTTAAGTATTTTGAGAGAATTTATGATTAAATATTAGGAAATTAAAAAATTTTCATATATATCTAAAAGTGGGATGAGTGACTATGATATTTTAGGCATATTTGAAGATTCTAGAGGAGCCTTATTTGGCCACTCAAAAAAAAATTCGAATTTCAATTTCAACTCATGAAGATTTGTGGAATATTTGTGGAATATTTGATCATTGAGCAAGCACATTCAAAGGAGAAGAATCATGGGTATTTCGATATGTGTCTCCTATCAAAACTAGAAGAAAATTTTGAGAGGATTTGTATCTCATATTTTTAGGTGATTGGTTGTAACCAAAAGAGATAAATGTGGATCTAGGAGAGACTTGTGGATCTACATTAATTATTGATTAGTTATCTTAGGTTTTGTATAAATAGGAGTGCATCCATCATACAATGGATTTCCATTCCAAGATGTAATTTGTAAAGTGAGGATAGAGATGAAGAGAGTTGAATTATTTTCATATATTTGGGGATTTTCTCCAACATCATTTTATGGAATACATGTTGATGCTTTGATCTCCAAGATTTGAAAATGGTTCGGTGTGCTTGCTGAGGAGTGGAGGCCCCCCATCAACCACAACTTGCACAACTCTTTATTTTGTTTTAAATATTTATGTTATTTCATTTATGAAAAATTAGTTTAGTTTTTTTTTTTATGTTATTTTGATTTCATTAATGTTTTTTTGATTGATGTAATTTATGTATGTTTGGATTGGATTGGGTTTGTATTGATTTAATTTATGTATGTTTGGATTGGTTTGGGTTTGGATTGATTTAATTTCCATATGTTTGGATTGGATTGGCACATTAGTAATATTGCACTAGTAATTTCAAAATAGTAATCTCAAGGACCATAGTTCCTTGAGACAAAAAGTCACTGAAAAATAACATGCTTGAGAAAGAATGCATGCACTTTCTTTTCATTTGCTTTCATTTTTTGATTTGTAATTTGTTTCAAGTTTATTTCATTAGATTAATCTATTCTGAAAAAAAATCACATAGTACATATAGTACACATATACCTCATCAGTTCATGAACCCTAGGTTGAAAATTTAATGACATGTATTTAAATCACAATTAAATCACCCACCATGAGTGTTGCGGCAAGAAATCATTGGTGGTTGTGCTGAAAGCTTCAGAGTTTGATGCATTTCTGATTATAAGCTAGAACCATACAATGAAAATGACAAGGGAAAGTATACTATTGATGCAAAACATGGTGCCATCGTTGCCACCACCAAGGTCCAGAAGACTTAGCCCGAAGATTCATAGGAGGTGGAGCATCTCTTCCACTCGTAAATGTGGGTGAAGGGTTCTCCATTATAGTTCATTGTAGACAAAAGGAGCCAAAATAACCTCATTTCAATGGAGGTTGTTAAGTAGTTGGGCCAACCAACCACACCAAACCTACAATGATCCACTAAGGATGATATCTCCGCGTCATCTAGTAGTGCTGCCTTCCCTACAACATCAATCCCTTCACAAATGAAGTATTATGTGATGTTTCTCCTATTGAAGTTTGTGATGTGTTATTAGGCCAACCATACTTGTGGAAGTGTCATGTTTTGTATGATTACATACCTCACACAACTATTATTACTTTTGGAAATAAGTTATACAAGATACCAAAGTTAGCCCCACCTACCACCATCTCTTTAATATTTGCTAAGAAATGCAGTAAGATCATCTCCGAGACTAGGAAATTTTTTTTCTTTCTTCTTTTCTCTCAAAGTAACGGGAAGATAGTGGCCACATCCATGGCCCTAGGAAATTCCCCCCCACACAAAAGAATCAGGTGGATAAGGTTGTGGAATAATACAGTTACATCTTCACCTCACCCACAGGGGTACCTTTGCACTCTCAAGTTAATAATTCGATCAATCTGAATCTCAAAGAACCTCTACACAATGGGATGATATGCTGGTGCACCATTATGGAAAATGAATAAATAAAGCAGTAGATCTGGGATTTTTTTCAAAAATGGAACATATAACTAAGTACCTCACCTTGTGGGAGCCCGATTGTACTTGTATAGAAGAAGGATGGAACCTAGAGGATATGCATTTATTATCGAGCACTAAACAAAATTACTATAAAAAACATGTATCTAATCCTATAGATTGATGACATTCTTGACCATCTCAAGGGGGAAAATTCATTCAACAAGATCGATTTGAAGTTTGGCTCTCACCAGGTTCCAATAGAACTGACAGATGTGTGGAAGGCATCCTTCAAATCTGAGGAGGGCCTTTTCGAGTGGTTGGATATACCTTTTGGGTTGAAAAATGTCCCTGCAACTTTTATGAGGTTGATGGATGACATCTTGTGACCCTTCATCAACTCATTCGTGATTATATATCTGGACGAAAACCTCATATTTATATAGAGTTGGGAAGAGAACCTGCAACACATTCGACATGTCATTCAAACCCTACAGTAGCACAAAATATGTGCTAACTTGGATAAATGTACCTTTCACATGAGTGAAGTCCAATATTTGGGCTACATAATTGATGAGAAAGGCATGCATGTGGATCCGACTATGATCAAAGTCATTCGGTATTGGTGAGACCCAACCACTCTAACAAAGCTTCACAACTTATTTTAGTCTTGCCAATTTTTATCAGAGGTTTGTGTTAGGATCTCCCATATCACTTAGCCTGTGAGTCAGGTTACCAAGGAAGAGCAAAAGAAAAAAATTCTGGTTCAAATCCCAACATAAGGGATTCATCACCAACTCTAATTTTCATCGTTACTCACATTGTTAGACCTGCAACAACCATTTTAAATTGATTCAAACACCTATGAATATGTTACTGGTGTAATTCTGATCCAATAAGGGATTTCAGCAGCCTATCATAGTGAGACAATTTCTGATATGATTCAGCAATACACCACATATGATAAAGAGATGTATTATATCCTGCATGAATGTCAGCAATGGAAAAATTGCATTCTAGGGAAGGAAACGTTCATCCAAACATATCACTGACCTCTTTAGTTTATACAGACACAAGGGAAGTTGGAGAACGATTGACATCAAAATTGGTGTACATGTCTGCAACAATTCCACTTGAACAAAAAAAGGGAAACACCAATCATGTTGCAGATTTCCTCAATCAGCCCCACGTTGCAGCACTGGCTATTGTTCTCAACTCTTGTGGCCACGAGAGCTCCAGATGGACACAACTGTACAAAAATGGTTGAGAATTTTCCGCCACATACTAGATGCTAGTTGATGGAAAGAAAGTTCCATATTTCCACCTCCAGGATGCATTATTATGATACTTGGGCCACCTTTTTGTTCCATCAACTGAGTGTACCAAGATGATTTGGGAGGCACACTATAGTCAGGTTGCAAGGCATTTTGGTGTGGAGAAAACTATGGCCATACTAAAAAATTATTTTTATTAGAGAAAACTCTGACAGTACATTAGAAAATATATTAGATCTTGCACTACTTGTGCTAGCGCTAAGCCAACGATAAAGAAGAAAGGCCTATACACTTCTTTTCCTACTCCCAGCCAACTTTGGGAATCTGTCTCCATGGACTATATTTCGGGCTTCCCTTCTACCAAGAATGGTAATGAATATGCATTTTTGGTCGTTGACAAATTTTATAAGATGACTATATTGGAAACTTGCAGGAATAGTATCACAGTAGAGGACACTTCCAAACTCTTCTTTGAATGAGTATGGGTACATTCTAGGATCCAATAGACCATTCTATCATATGAGGATAGCAGGTTCCTAAGCAAATTTTGGTCAAGCCTCTAGACATTATTAAACACCAAGCTTACCAAGTCAACTTCATTCCATCCCCAGACTGATGGCCAGATAGAGGTCATCAATAGGATGATAACACACATAATATGCATGTGCAACTCCAAGCAGCCACCAACCTGGGATGAGATCCTTCCCTATGTGCTGCATAGTAATAACATAACTCTCCATAGCTAGACTGGTTGTATTCCCTTTCAAGTGGGTCTAGGATTTCAACCATTGTGTCTGATTGATGTTGCCATGCCTCATGTGACTACACAGACAAAATCCACACATGTACAGTCCAAGGCTGATAAAGCAACCAATTTTATTCAATGCATCCAACGCATATATCAACATGTGCATTACATATTAGATAAGTTAAATTCCAAGTACAAGTAATAACATGATCAACATCAGGTGCCACATAATTTTCAGGTGGGCGGTAAAGTTTGGTTGCATTTGCAAAAGTAAAACCATGCCAGATCCCATAGAAAGCTCTGACCACTCTAATACGGGACTTAAACCATCACCAAAGTTGTGGGAGATAATTATTTTAAGCTCTACATTCCCCCATTCCTATACATGCACCCATTAATCAATTTGGACCACCTTTGGCCATACTTTCCACCATTGCTGGGCACCTTACACATTGTAGAACAACTAACACCAACGCAACGAAAATAAAACTACATAGAACTAGCCACAACTGATAAGATCATGGGAAAAAATATCAAGAACACTAACTAATATAAGATCCAACTTGATCAGGTTGTTAAAGCTAACAAACTATACACCAAGGCAAGTGGCTCACTAGGGACCAAATTCTGCAAAAGTTTCCCCATCTCATGGAGGCACTCAACGTAATGGGGACCATTGCTTTCTAAGCAGGGAGGAATGATCCAGGTGGATATTGGTGGCCACCCACCTATTCCACTTGGACCCCCACCATTTTTTTTTTCCTTAATCATGGCACAATGTACTATTTTTGGTATTTTTTTGGGTCCTTAACTTTCGAAGCTGTTTTGAGGCCCTAAACGACATTTTTTTTTAATCAAGAAAGCCTACAAGTTATGATAGGGATTTTCATTTGAAATTTTTATTCCTCAGATAGATATTTATAACAAGGTATCATACATGTAAAACAAAGACCATATGCCAAAGTTATGACCCCAGGAGGTTGATGTACCAAGTAACCCCAACATGGTCCACAAACGTTTTGCGCTTCATCTCCTAGGGTTAGTTTTTTGGATTTTTAGGGTTTTCCCTTATTTATCAATAATAAAAAGGCCTTCAAGCCTCATTTTAACACAATTCAGTAGGAATTTAGCCACCACATATCTTCTCAGAGATAAGTTATCGTCGCTCGAGTTAGTTTATTTCCATTCTACATGTATACACATTTTCAATAATTTGTTATTAATGGGTTGAAGTTTCTTTTTAGTTGTAGCTCTGTGTTTTTGTTTTTAGATATGTTTTCATTTTGTTCCTTCATAAATATGGATTTTTTTGCATTGGTAGAGAATGTGTTGTTGTATTCTACTGAGTATTTCTTGAAACGGTGATGTAATGAGGGCAGAGTATTGAGTCAAAGTTTAATGCTAGTTGTGTGTTACAATTTCTATTACAAATTATTTTGTTGATGAGAAGAAGGATATACGTGTGTCCAATATCAAAATCAATGAAAAAAGGCTCACAATTGATTGAGTTGATGTTCGTGGGCCTAGTTTGAAAGTGTATTAGATGTAGTCCACAAGGATTTGAAGGTTGGGGCCTTCAGTGAGAAAGTGGTGGCTTGTCAACAAGTAGTGGTTTTCCAATTCAGGGAGTGGTGGATTCCTTCAAGTTGTGGCCTACGAAATTGGGAGTGGTGGATTCCGTGCAGTGATGGCCAGAGAAAATATTAGAGTTTGGCACCTGTAGCAGGTTGGGGCCTAGACATAGCTGGAAGTGGTGGCTTCCATCAGGTAGTGGTCTGGAGTGAGTGGTTTCTTGCATGCATCACAAATAAAGGTTCTCACATTGGTGGTGGCTATTGAATTATGTAAGAATAAGATTTGAAAAATCAGAAGAAGAATAAGACAAAGTGTTTAATGGTTTTTCTCTTGGAATATTTTCCACCTAATATCTAGTGTTAATATGGTTGATGATGTTAGATTTGATGTCTTATGCACTGCTCACGAGTATTGCACTTTCATGTTTTTTTATGTATGTTATATTTGATGATCATATACTGTGATGCACATTGAAGATTCAATTTATTGTTGTAAGTAAGGGTAAAAAGTATATCTAGTGATCCATTCAACACAATATTGATTCACCCCCCCTCTCAATATTGTTAAGATCCCACCAATTGGTATCAGAGTAGGTGTCTTCAGGTGCAGCTTGACCATTGGAAGGCATATCTTGTGAATTTTTATTTTTATTTATTTTTAATATACATACATACATACACACACACACACACACACAAACACACACACACACACACATATATATATATTAATTATGATGGATCATCAATATGTGTTTCTGCTTGGTGCTACAAAGTAGCTGGTATGGAAAGAAAAAGTCAAATCTAAGTTGTAAGATTGTCTATCTAATGTGTGGAAGATGGTATGTGAAGGATGCAACATGGATCCCCTCTTATCTAAAGTCATGCATCAAAATTCTCAAGAAAAATGTGTGATATACAAAAATCTTCACAATGAAAATTTGGAGAAGATAGCGGATCTTGTTGAAATTGTAACTAGGGCCGGTCTTCATAATTGTCATTTTACTTATATCAATATGAATTTTATATAAAAAAAGGAGAAAAAATATTATTATTTTCTAGCATGTTCTTCATGCTTTGTTTTGGTCAAAAGAAAATATAAAATGACATTTCTTCGTGAACCTTGTAAAGAAATAAATTAAAAATTTGTCAATTGTCATTCGTCTTACCAAGATACCAAGTCGGTCCTCCAAAAGGAAAGTCAGTCTACTCAAAATATGTTCCCATTTGCATGCACAAACAACTATAAATAAATCCAATTTGTCTCCATCAAACATACAATTCAGATGACTGATTTGAGGCAAAAATACGAAGTTATTAAGGTATAAATATGAAAGTATTAGAGGCACATTATACTGTAATAATGTGAGTTTTTTCTTTTTAACAAGGTTGGCTACTATATTATAATCCAAAAAAAGAAGGAAAGATTTCCTTGTTACAGTATAGTGTTGTTAAGGAGAGACAGAGGAGGTAGCAGACACAAAATTCTAAGGCTTCTTTAAGTCTATTGTTCAAGTTGTACTGAAATACAGACTTTGGATATGTTCTGACAAACTGTGAAAGAAGGAAAACAAACTTAAAAGACATATGCAGAAAGAAGAGAGGGGTAGTGTGGATCAGTCGATGCTTATTGGCTGTCCATTTGATGCATCAGTTTTTTCTTCAAGACTAGAATTTCTCACGTTGTTGGAGCTGGAGCTTGGAGCTGAGCATTTCTCAAGGATGTATTTAAAAATATGAATAGATTTCTCCACATTTGAGCAGCGATTGGAGAGATCATTGAATTGATTCTGGAGTGACGATGCCATGTGTTGAACAAGCTTCATATCTTCTTGTTGCTTTTCATCCAAGATCCTCTGTTGGGCACGAATTTGTTCCATTTCAGCTTGCAGGTTTGTGCGGTGAAAGCAGTATTCATGCGAGCCATGGTGCAAGAGAACGAAGTGACGGTGATCGGGGAAGATGGAGGGGAGATAAGTGAATAGGGGAGGAGTGCAAGGGATGGTAGTAGAAAATGGCAAGCGAGCAAGGGATTCGGTGAGGGGATGAGCATCGTAAGGCAATGGGATAGTAGAGCAAGGGATGAGCCAACAAAAGATGAGGGGCGTAGGTCAGAGAAGGAGGCACGCTGCGAGAGGAGGTGAGACACTGCGAAGAGGAGGGAGGTATAAATAATGCGGAGAAGGAGGAGGATGGAGGTGAGGTTGGGAGCACGAGGAGATAAGATCACGAGCGGGAAGGAGATGGAGATACATGAGATTTTGAAGGGTTCAGATATTTTTTTGTAGAAGATCCAACTAGGAATATTTTTTTGCAGAGTTAAGATCATGGTAGAGGAATGAAGGATAGGCCATCATTATAATGAATTCGACAAACTGGTCTACCACATGCTTTGTTAGCCAAGTTTTCAACAAGCTTATTGTTGGCTCTAATAATGTGATGGAAGGATAAATCTTTCATATCCTTTGACAAGGTGTGACATCTGCTTATAATCCTATGAAGAGCAATGTTTTGAATGGGGAGGTCTTTAATCATCATGCTAATGATAATAGCAGAATCCCAAAATACCATTGCATTTTTCATGTTGTTTCTTTTTACCAATTTAATACCTTGGAGTAGGGCATAGGCTTCGGCTTTGTTGTTGGATAGGGAGTCGAGACCCCATTCAAAGGAGAGCAGGTCGCTGCCATTTTCATTTCTTATGAATCCTCCAACACTAGCGATGCCTGGATTCGATTTAGAAGCTCCATCAAAGAAGAGAGTTGGTGTTTTGCAGATATCGAGCCATTCGATAAACTATTTTTCTTTAAGTATTATCTTCCATTTTTTAGTTTGATGAGGTTGAATAACTGGAGATTTAAGATGACTAGGAATGTCCAAGATTTTTCCCAAAAAATTTATTTCTTCCACTTGAAGATCACTGAAATTGATATTACTTATGCTTTTTGAGAGAATAGTTTCCATGGTTAGGCTCCAAGTCTTGTTAAAGAATTTATGAAGAGAAGGTTTTTTATTGTTAAAGATCATCTTATTTCTATCAAGCCATATATTCCATAGAAGCACATAAGGAAGGGTGTCACAGACCCTTTTGTCTATTTTTTGTTTCTTTTTCCACCATGGGTAATCTTTTTTCCAACTTTTTATCAAATTAGGAGTAGTGATAATGGGATCTAATTGAATCTGGGAAAAAGGAGTGAGTTCTTTCCAGCATTGGACTACAAAAGGGCACTTCACAAAGATGTGTAATGTTGTCTCTTCTACACATTGACAGTTGGGGCATCTGGATGGGCCATTAAAACCTCTCTTTTTTTAATTTTCAAAGGTTAAGATCTTACCTTTGAAGAGAGTCCACATAAATATTTTTATCTTTGGAATGGCTTCAAACTTCTAAATGAGCTTCCATATTGGCAATTGTGGAAAAGGGAATTTCTCTTTGAGGAGTTGACAGTAAGCTAATTTGATGGATTAAGAAGGCCCGAAGGGATCCCAATGAAGGTTGTCCTCACTACCTTTTGACAAGGGTGTTTCACCATGAAGCAATACTTTGATGTTTGTAAGATATACCTCTAGATGTTTGTAAGATATACCTCTAGAAGTGAGGGGTCAAGAGGGAACTTCCAATCAATCCATATGATCATTTGCTCATCCCACTTTGAGATTTGATCCAAAAAATTTAAGTCGATATTCTGAAAGTGAGATAGGATTCGATGAGTGCCCGACCTTTCTGAAAGAGGAGCTTGCCCCATAATCCTGTCATTCCATATTTTTATGTTGCTTCCCCCTTGCGGAACTTTGGAGAGATTTCTACTTATAAAAGGGATGGCTTTCTTGCATAGAGCCTAGATTTTATAGCAAGGTTTGCTTGGAATGTCGTGATCAAGGAGCTTTTGTCTGGCGGAGCTAAGATATCTTGATTCAAGGACTCTTTTCCACCATGTTTGATGTCCACTGATCAGGCACCACACGATATTTCCCCCAAAGGCGTTGTTCAAGATTTTAGGGATACGAATTTTGAGCCCTCCATTTTCATGATTTTGTGTGACTTGTATCCACTTGACGAGATTACATTTCTTCTTGTCATTTTCCCCCCCTGCCAAAGAAAATTTCTTAAAACTGCTTCAATTTTAAGGTGTATGCTAACATGAGCATAGAGCAAGGTGAAGTGATACAAGGGCAAAGATGAGAGGGCAGATTTGAGCAGGATAATCTTCCCAGCCTTAACCAGGATGATCCCCACTGTTGTACTCTTTTTTTAAATTTTTTGATTGTAATTTTCCCAACTTTAGACTTCAAAGGCCCAGCACTGACTGGTATCCCAATATAATGGAAGTAATCCCAATTCAGTTTATATGAGACTCCAAAAATTTGAGCTATGCTGTGAATGGTTTGTTTTGTAGTATTCCACCCATAAATGCAACTTTTGTAATAATTTATTAGCCCTCCATAGTAAAGCATAAATTTTCCAAGAAGATATTTAAATATTTGAGAAATTATGTAGGTAGCACCACCCATCAGGAGAGTGTCATCTACAAATTGAGAATGGTTCATATTCTTGACACCATTTCCAAATTTGATTCCAGTGATGAGTCCAACCCTTCGCTTGTGATCCAAGGCCTCACTGAAGGATTCAACCATAAGGATGAAAAGAAAGGGAGAGTGGGGACAACCCTGTCTGAGACCTTAGGAGGATTGAAAGAAG
The DNA here is from genome assembly GCA_034641835.2 of Pinus albicaulis. Classification (NCBI taxonomy): domain Eukaryota; kingdom Viridiplantae; phylum Streptophyta; class Pinopsida; order Pinales; family Pinaceae; genus Pinus; species Pinus albicaulis. Next base: position 903,596,368 of record CM076578.1, on the reverse strand, counting down.
TTTGTTGGCCTACCATTTATGAGGGGAGTGATATAGGGTTAGAGATATAGGCGTTTATGAGGGCGATGAAGTCATTGCCAAAATCCATTTGTTGAAGGATGGAAGAGAGGAAGGAGTGTCTCACCCTATCAAAGGCATTGGCAAGATCAAGTTTAAGGATGAAGCCTTTCTCATTGCACATCATACTTGAATGAATAGCTTCTTAGAAAAGGATAATGAAGTCTGAGATTTTCCTTTGGGAGATGAAACCTCCTTTATTTTCTGAGATAATATTGGGGAGGAGGGTTTTAAGGCACGTGGCAAGGATTTTAGTGATAATTTTGTAAGAGGAGTTGCAAAGGGAGATAGGTCTGAACCTTGAAAAGGAGGAGGGGTGGCTTTCTTTAGGAATAAGAGCAAGGTAGGTGGAGTTGGTAAAGCCCCCAATATTCTTCTTCCTTTGAGCCCAATGTATCATTCTTATTAAGTCCCAGTAGGTCCTATAAAACCTGATGGAGAAGCCATCAGGGCCTAGAGACTTATCTGGTTGCAAGGACCATATGGCATTTTTAATTTCAGCCTCCTGTATATCTTTTTTTAAGTTGTTTTTATCTCCTCTGTGATTAGTTTTGGAAAATGACTTAAGAGGTCTGAATATTCTTCAGGCTCAACTGTTTCAGTGAGAAATTTTTTTTAGTAGTTTGTTGCAACAGATTTTAAATTATCTTAATTTTTCTGAATTATTCCTTCATTATCTATGATAGAAGACATGTTATTTCTTGTCTTTCGCATCATAGCTTGTTTGTGAAAGAAAGAGGTGCTTTTTTCATCTACCTGAAGCCACAGGTTTCTAGATTTTATCCTCCACTTCTCCTTTTCTTTCCTGTTGATCTTACACAATTTCCAGTAGAGATATTTCTCTTGATTTGAATTCTCTTGATTCGCTCCATGTGTATCAATAACATTGTGGACAACTTCCAACTTTTCTTTTATTTCTATTCTGATCTTGTTGGGTTCCTTGTAATGTAGCTTGGCTCGTTATTTTAAGTTCGATATTACCTTATTCAACTTAGTTTCCTAAATATACAAGAGGGACCCCTCGACATGCTGCTGCCAGGTATAATGCACTATCTGTATTGCATCATGGATGTCGCTCCACAGAGGGTTATATTTAATAGGAAGGGGATCAAGGGAGGGTTAATCATCGAGGGAGAGGGTGATAGGGTAGTGATCAGAGGCAGTGGAAGAAAGGATGTTGGTGGAGGAAAAAGAGAAGATAGAGTGGAAAGGGACAACCACAAGGAATCTATCAAGCCGTTCCATGATATTTCCCACTCCAATCCTATGATTACTCCAGGTGTATTTGCAATTTTTAGGAATGACATCAACCAAATCATGATCTTGGATGGTGATTTTGATTTGATCTCTTGATGGATCTGAGTTGAAGCTTCCACCCCTTTTTTCATTAGCATGCAAGATTAAGTTGAGATCCCCTCCTATGATGATATTGTTGTTTTCTTCATTGTCGGTATTATTTTTTATTGCATTCCAGCAAGTATCTTTGTCCCTGTAATGATTAGGCCCACAAATGTTATAAATAATGATCTCAATGTTCTCTTTAATACTCTGAAGGTTTACTTTGATCCAGTTTTGTGTTTTTACAACTCTTTTTTTCTCCCAAACACTTTATTTCCAAATGGTGGTTAATCCTCCTGAGGCACCTCTAGATTCCATGTGGGTGCCCGTATAGTTCTTAATTCTACTTATAATGGTTTCCATGTCTTGATCTACTTATTTAGTTTTTTGAAGGAGGATGATATCAGGTTTTTATTTATTCATTAGGTCTCTCAGAGCTGAGTTTTTTGAGGGGTGCCCTAAACCCGTGTAGTTCCAAGAGAGGGCTTTCATCATTTCAGGAATACAGGGTGTGGACTTGTCTTCCCTCCTTGCTCATTTTGACCTGCTTCTTTATTGTTTTGCCCTAGAATGAAGGTTTAAATAGGATTTTGGGTTCCAAGGGCTATATCCTTTTGGGTAGCTTCATCTCTATGGTGATTGGATGACTTCCTTCCAGGGCCATTTTTTTAGGGTTTCTAAGATGACTCCATGCTCTCTTTTTTTGTTTCTAGTGATCTAGGCTGAGGAGGGTTTTGAAGAAGAGGTGGGGGGGGGGGGAGATTTAGAGGGAGAGAGCTGAGAGGATGAAGGTTGGATAGGAATAATGGGTTGGGGAGGGTCATCTTCAAAGAGGGCAAGGGAGGAAAATGGATTGGAAGAGGCTAGGGAGGGAATGCAGGGAGGGATGAGGGATGAGTCAGATGGTTGTTGGGAAGGGTCAGAGGACTACTGGGAGGAAGGAGAAGGGTTGGATGAGGGATATTTTGGAAGAGGTGTAGAGTGTGTCGAAGGAGTTTCAGTACATCTAGGGTTTGAAGCAGTCTTTTTTTTTTAATGGTTTCCCATTGAGTTTTTGGATCCAGGTTTTCAATATCAATAAATTTGGAGCATCTATTAGAAAAATGATCGTATTCATGACATACCTTGCATTTTAATGGGATTTTCCCGTATTCTAACTGTTGTATGTCGGTCTAGTTGTCAATTTTAAGGTTGATCGCTTTAGGGAGACCTTTACCTAGATCCACTTCAACGCGGATCCTAGCACAAGCTTGCATTTTGTCCTTTGGATCACTTCGATAGATGAACTTTCCTAAGAATTTCCGATAGAACGGACGGAGTCATCCCCCCAACAGTGTAAAGGAAGATGAGGTAGTCGCACCTAAACTAGTACATCGTTTGGCACATTAAGTTCTGGGTCAAAGTCCGACGTCCATTTTTTGAGGTAGATCCCTCTGGTATCCATAAAGTAAGGGTTGTTCCTAAATATAAAATCCTTGTCCTCTTGTGTTTCAAAATGAAAGGTGAAATAGCCTCTGCTGTAGAATCTAATTGAGATTTTTCCACTGATCCTTTCCACCCAGTTGCGCTCAACCCATTTTTGAATAGTCTTCAAAGAGGGCCATAAACCAGTAAAATGTCCAATGAGGCCCTTCTCAGCAAGAGAAAGGGAAGCCATGCATGGGATAGTCAGAGGAAGAGAGACTTCCTGAATACCTTCAAGCTTCTTGACAAATTTCGAGATTTCTGGTCCATGGAGAGGAGGATCTAGAATACTGATCAGAGCTGAGAAGGCTTGGGCCTGATCAAGAGGAGGGGTCACCTCTAGGATGGACTATAGAGGGAACATGTGCGTGGTGTAGTGCAAGAGCAGGGCAGTCTTTAGGTCGTGGTCTTGGCACCAGTCAGAGCAGTTCCCACAATCATTCTTATGGTCTTACTAGAATATGTAATAATGTGAGTTTTAGAAGTACATATTGATGTGAATTTTAGAGGCATATTCTACTATGATAATGTGAGTTTCATATGTACATGATGATTCAATTTTGAGAGGCATTTAAGGATAAGAATATGGTAGGTTGGTTGACTATTTTATCGTCAAAACATGGCATAATTTGGAGGGCTAACTTTGAAAGGAAAGGGTTGATGGGTTTTCCTCTTGTGGGTTTTTCCCTATCCTCTAGCCTGAACTTTGGTGTCTCTTTCCTTTTGTGCACCTTATTTATATATTTAAATGTATAATTGCTTGATGATATAAGTAAGTGAAGTAAATGATAAAAATAAACATATATAAAAATCACAAGTAATTATCATGTTAAGAAATTATTCCTTGCATTGGAATATCAACATGGGATCAAAGCTATTGTGAAGACAAAATAACTATTGGATATTCCCCAAGTAGGGTTAAGTCTAAAATTAATAAAAGCAAAAGTCTAGTGTTCAAGAAGCCCTAAGAGGAAAATATCATAAAGGTTGTTGATATCAAGGAATAATTCTACTTTCCATGGGAAGTATCAATTATATATCTATGGAAGTCCAAACCTTCTCATCTATGAGGACTGAATTAATTCAAGGAACCCAAGGAAGTTATAATATGATACAAGTTATCCATATTTACAAAATACAAGAAGGATGAAGGACGAAACACAAAAGGATAATATATAGTGTGTATACCCTTGCTAAAATAGAATTAGAAGGGTAAAGGATATGTCATAATCTTTGTAATGTTTTTCTTGAAGAATGAAAACTATATAAAAAATATATCTCTATGAAATGTGAATTGTCTGAGACAATATGTCTTTAAGAATTGCGAACTCTCCGAGACTATACACTTATGACGAATATGAATTTCTCAGAGGGATATTTCTCTGTGGACATGAAATATAAGTACATAAACATGGCATCCTATGACCTAATCTATTGGAGGATACTATGCCTCTATGATGAAACCAAGAAACAATAATACTTTTCCAAGATCTGAACTATCTAAGGAATAAAAAAAAATTGAAGTTTAAGTAGATATGTTTTGGCACAAGTTTGGGATATTGCTAAGAATAATGATTTTGAGGCTTATGCATCATAGAAATAACATATATATGACCTCCTAATTACTCCCTATAACTGAATCAAAATTATTCCAAGACTCTGTGGGATAGTGGCATGACTATGTTTTTCCTTAAATCAAAGCCAAAATATACATGATCATAATCTCTCTGAAAGAAAAAAGGATAATTTCAAGAATTGAAAAAATTTTGGAAGCCATTATTAAAAAGGCCAAAATTTAATTCATAATCCCTATAAGACACAAATTTTTAGCTCCTCTATGACATAGACTCCGAATTAAATTTGTATCTTTGTGGTAATTAAATTGAAGTAATTCAATCCTACAATATTACAAGTTTTTAAGACAAATATGAAGACAAGCCCAAAATTCATTTTGAGCCATAAATAAAATATAAAGGCCTTACTATCTCACTATTTAGCCTTACAAGAAGCTCGAAGAAAATGTGACTAAAGTGCATCAAATATCTTTTATACATCTCTCTTGTAGACCAAATCCTTCTAGGGTTCATTGTTGTGGTTCATATACTAGTTTGAAGGTTGAAAGTATGAGGCACCATTGTTGAAGAAATGTGATATACATAAGTGAAAAAAAATTCAAATAAACTCTACCAAAAAATATTAGACCTTTATGATAAAAGGACTATAAGGTTGAAGAGGTACGCATAATTTTTGTTCATTTCAAAGTCCTATTGCAACCAATGATATATGAAAATTACATTGCATAAAATGTTGAGTCCACTAGGTCATGGAGAAATCACATCTAAGAATTAACATGTAGAATAATCTTATGTTTGTTTGAAATATAACGACATATTATAAAAGGACATGTATAGATGTTTTGGAGATCGCAACATAATATGATAGAATTTAGATCATTTCCTTGCTTATGAAAACTAGATTCTTATTATCAAGGAAATAAATATACTCCATGTATAGAAGGCTTGTAAATAACATTTCTAGGGTTTGCAACTAACTCATTGGTATACTGTCGAATTTGAAATTTTTAAAGAATGGAAATTCTTGAAGACCTTGTATATTGAAGCATATAGGGTTTATAAACCCTAGCATAAGTCTAAATTAAGAAAAAACCTTGAAACAAAATCATAGGACTAATCGTTTCCACTGAAAGAGGATGCCCTAGCTCTTAAGAAAGACATAAATGATATCATGTTGATGTGAGAACAAATATTGTTACAATAAGCACAAGGTTAAGAGGGAGTTGATTCTTTCTAAAAATATAAGTATTCTATACCTTTTCTCTTTGATTAAGATGATTGTTATTGTCTTTAATTTTTTGTTAATCCCTTGTCTATATATCTCTTGCATGGTTATGATTGTTATACCATATCCTCCTAGTGAGAATTGTAGGTAAATAAATAGGGTTATCTAAGCTTTGGCATCAAAATAATGATATGGAAAATGAAAAATAACTAGAGGAATTTCTAGATTTATGGAGATTGGAGGAGAAGATAGTTTGAAGTATATGACAACATAAACCTATAATTTTCTCCAAGTAAGAGGGAAAGGATAATGTTAAGACGATTTCCTCAGTTAGAAGAGCTATCCCAAGATTTTGAAAAGGATCCTCATGATTAAATAAGGTCTCATTCTTCGGGAAAAAATGACTCATAAATATAAGAAATAAATATTGACCTTAGAGGGAACTAAAAATAGAATTTGACATGATGGATCTTAGATTGATATACTACAACTTGGGACTTGAATGTTGACAAAAAATTGGAGACATTGGTTCAGATGAAAGTGTTGATAATGAATAAAATATATTGTTGATGTTTGGAATCTGATATAATTTCTTGGAAGAGCATGAAGTAGGATTTTGTTGCATTACAAAGGTAGAAGATATGGTAGTTTTCACAACTGACTGTGAATAATTTTGGTTCCATTTGACAGACTATAATTATGACATGTTGAATTCGAATATGCTACTTGTATTGATCTAAGTTGTATGAATATTGTCAGAAAAAATAGAAGGTCGAAGCATATTATGATTTGATATATGATTCAAATAGGAGCCAAGAAGCTACAATGGATATCAATGGATGAATAGGTAACTAATGCATTGATGAAGTCCCTTCCTAATGGATCGGATGAGTAATTTTTGAGACAAGCTTGGGCTTATGAATATCTCCTCATTTTAAAGGGAGTGAGGATGAATGCCTTTACTCTCCATGTGACATATACAAGGCTAGGACTTGTTGATTTTTTAGTATCTTGGGAGGTAATCCAAGCCCCGGTGATCGAGGGTTGGAGGTCAAAGTGCCACAAATGGGCATGTGGGATTAAGAACCAAGCTTGGGGGTTTTGCATCCATCATGATTTGGGACAAAAAAATGATGAATTTTTGAAATGTGATGGATTAGGATGAAAGTGTTCGTCATTAAGATTTCAACACATCGAAAATCACCCAATTCTGAGTTTTCTTTGAGGAGTTATGAATTTTTGAAGGTTACTAGTGGGCTTGCACTTGCATGTCTAGGTTGGCCTAAGGTGTTTTAGGCTTATGACAGGCTGGAAACCCTTGTGTGACATCCTATATAATAGCCCTTTCTTTTGTGTATAAAATAGAGATGAGGTGAGATCATTTCATCATCCAATTGGTGGCAACACAAGGGAGAGGATCCTTGGTGAAGACCTCAACAGAGATAGAAGGAGAAGCGTATGGTTCCTTGGGACTATTTGAGAGCCAATTTGGATCAAGTTACAGACCAAGTTTGATTGGAAAGGGTATGCATTCTTTGCGAGTGGTTTTTCATGGGTTATACCTTGTTTCAGAAGGCCACAGCCCTAGGAGGAAGAACATGTAGGCTACAAGGCATACCTTCCCTATAATAGGGTACCGTGAGGGTGTTAAAGGGATGGTAATTATCCCTGAGAAGTAGCAAGAGGAACATGAGTATAGGAGGGCAAGGCCACAACTGTAGAGAGGCCTGTGTGGTAGTTTAAAGGGTTGACGTGGACCATGGTTATGCCCTAACCATATCACAGTGCCACAACAAGTTGAACACCAGACCTAAGGTATGTTTGCAACTTGTTATACCTTGTTGTAGAGATGTATTTATGAGAGACTGTTCTAGGAAAGGAACACAAAAAAATCATTCTGAAACAAACCTAGAAGGAGACCTCCTGTGATGACTAGGCCGCAGACCTATAGGTAATGTTTTAAGGGTTAAAATAGTCCTAACAATGAGTTGTAGGTGCCTCCTCACACAACAAGTCACCTAGCATGTAGAGGAGTGGAGGTTGCATCAAATGAAGTGTATTTTGGTCAAATAGGTTGGGTTTCTTTAGGTTACCATGATTCCCAAACCAATGATCAAAATACTGCCCATGAACAATAGAACAAAGGTATAAAATTTCTCCATTTTTTACTTGTGTTGGGTCATAGTTTGTGATCAGTATTGGATTAATAAGATTGAAGGACTGTAGCAGCCAAGATATAGGGCTAACATGGAATGTCAAATGCCCTTGTCAATGGGAAGAAGTTGCAGTAGTTTTTTGTGACCATATTTGTGCAATAGCTCCTCTATTGCAAAAGAAAAGGTCATATTGGTGAATTTTGTGGGAAGCCATGTGTAAGGGCCTCCTAGGTGTGGGGAAGCCCTAAATAGGAGCATATGATACAACGTGGACTTGGTATCTTATGCACTGTTGGAGGGTAGTGAGAGAGAATACCAAATTTGGATGAGATTGGGGACTTATGGTCTACTGGAGGACAACGTGACAATGTCCAAGTTGGAGCTCAAGTGTAATACCTTGATGGAAAAAGGTGACTACTAACCTGGCAGTTGTTGAAGCTCAAGTTTTTGATAGACCAAGAGAAGGTTTGTGCAGCCTGAGACTTGTGTGTGGATAAGGAATTCTACATTAAATGATGGTAAATCCTCCTATCCCATGTTCATTTTAGGAGATGGACATATTACAGTGATAGGAGGTAGACCTCTGTGCCCTATGTTGGACTTCATATTTTCAACACAGGAAGAACATAATGGGCTGAAGTACCTGAGTAGCTAAGGAGAAACAATGGGAATATTGAGAATTTTTCACAAGTGGAGCTAGGAACAACTTGACAAGAATCTCGATGCGTTGGGCCCTTGATGGATGAAGGGACAACTAGAAAGAATATTGGATAGCCAAGATTCAACGTCCAGATGGACTTGGAGAATTGATAGAGGTAGGAGTTGCATATCAGGTGTCGAAGGATCGAGCATGTACAAGATACGACCGATAGGAGTTGTAAGATGCTACATCTAGATGTGCATATACTTTTCTTGTACTAGTGGATGTATGAGGGCCAATATCCCTGGTATGGGAGCCCTGGAATGTTTTATTATACGTTGTTAATATAACAAAGTTGGGTTGAATATTTAAAAATATGTGTATATTTTTTCATATATGATTTCCTACTTTATATTTCTGTTGTGAAAATTAGTTTAGTGGTTGAGATTCTTGTTTTGGTAGCGTTAGTTCTTTAAGAATATAACCTAGACCCAAGGTTGTGGAAATTCAACATGGTATCATAGCATATCTAAGCTGCTTTGGAGGACAATGAATCATAGTTTTCACAATGAAGCAACTCAAAGGCAGTTGTTAGTATCTGGATCATGGAGCAAAGAGTGCACTTCAAGACATAGAGATTTTTTCTTGACATGTTACATGGTGAGATGGGTTGGGAGTTCTAGTGGATTGCTGGTGAGCTTGGTGAAAAATAGTTTTTTCTTATGGTAGATTGTTGGTTGTGGACTTTTGTTGATGTGACATGGATGGTTGGGATAGCTTGAGGGTTTCTTTAGCATGGACGATATCAGGATGATCAAGATGGCTTCATGTGATGGAATATAGGTTTGCAGGCTAGAGTCTTCATCGGATCGTGGTGTTTCATATCCGAAATTCAAGGGATTTTCACGAGTGGTATTTGATTTAAGAGGATGAGTGATTTCAATACTGAGCCAGTGGAGATCATGTAGGCTTAGAGGGAGAATTCCTATAGAGGTTTGGGATTTTCAGGTTCAGATGTGCTGAGGTAGAGGCATTACTGAGATTATCGTGTTCATCTACAATATATGTTACAGTGATGGATGCCATATGGGCTAGTGTCATCACCAGAGATGATTATTGCTTCCTAGTTTTAGAAGTACCTCCCTCGCTAAGAGGGCGTGTTGATTTTTGTGTAGCTTCGGAGTTACTCCAAGCCTTGGTGATCGAGGGTTAGACGTCAAAGCTCCACAAATGGGCTTGTGGGCTTGAGAACCAAGCTTGGGGGTTTTTCACCCATCGTGATTTGGGAAAAAACCATGATGGATTTTCGACATGTGATGGATGAGGATGATAGTGTTCTTTGATATGAATCTGACGCATCAAAAACCACCCAATTCCGAGTTTTCTTTGAGGAGTTATGAATTTTTGAAGGTTACTAATGGGTTTGCACTTGCATGTCTAGGTTGGCCTAAGGTGTTTTAGGCTTATGATAGGCTGGTAGCCCTTATTTGATGTCCTAGAGAGGAGCCCTTTCTTTTGTGTATAAAAGAGAGGCGAGGTGAGAGAATTTCATCATCCAATTGGTGGCAACACAAGGGAGAGGAGCTTGTTCAAGAAAGGGAAGATAATTTTTGTTTGGGCCACAGATCCTAGGTGCATACCTCAATGAAGATAGAAGGAGAATCATATGGTTCCTTGGGACTGTTTGAGGGTTGAGCTGGATCAGGTTGTAAGCGGAGTTTTTTTGGTAAGGTTCCACATGGTTTGTGAGTGGTTTTGCATGGGTTATACTTAGTTTCATAAGGCCACATCCCTAGGACGAAAAACAGGTAGGATGCAAGCCATACCTTCCCTAAAACAGGGTACCATGAGGGTGTTAAAGGGATAGTAATTATCCCTAAGCAACATCAAGAGGAACAAGAGTATAGGAGGACAAGTCTGCAGCTGTAGAGAGACCTGTGTGGTATTTTAAAGGGCTAATGTGGACCATGGTTATGCCCTAAATAGATCACAATGCCACAACATGTTGAACATCGGACCTAAGGTATGTTTACAACTTGTTATACCTTGTTGGAGGGCTGAATTGATGAGAAATTTTTTTGGGTAAGGTACACAAAAAAATAATCCTAAAATGAGCCAAGAAGGAGACCTCCTATGATGACTAGGTCACAGGCCTCTAGGTAATGTTTTAAGAGTTAAAATAGTCCTAACAAGGAGCTATAGGTGCCTCCTCACACAGAAAGGTTGCCTAACATGTAGAGGAGTGGAGGCCACGTCAATTGAAGTGTATTTTGGTCAAAGAGGTTGGGATGCTATAAGTTACCGTGATGCCCTAACCAGCGATCAAAATAATGTCCATGAACAACATAACAAAGTAATGAAATTTCTCTAGTTTTGACTTGTGTTGGGTCACAATTTCTGATCAATGTTGGATCAGCTAGATTGAAGTATTATAGCAGACAAGAGATAGGGATGACATGGACTGTAGATGCCCTAGTGAGCGGGCAGATGCTACAGCATTTATTGGGGCCCATATTTGTGTAATAGATCCTCCATTGCAGAAGAAAAGGGTGGATTGGTGAAGTCTGTGGGAAACCATGTGGAAGGGTCTCCTAGTTATGGTAATGCCCTAATTAGGAGCATATGCTACAATGTAGACTTGGTCTCTCATGGACTATTGGAGGGAAGCGTGAGAGAAGACCAAGTGTGGATGAGATTGGGCACTTATGGTCTACTAGAGGATTGTGTGATAGTGTCCAAGTTGGAGATGAAGTGAAACACCTTGATGGAAAAAGGTGATTTCTAACCTAACAATTGTTGGAGCTCAAAGGTCTGATCAACATGGAGCAGGTTTGTGGTGCTCAAGACTTGTGTGTGGAGAAGGAATTCTACAAGGGATGATGGGAAGTCCTCGTAGCCTGTGTTCATTGTAGGATATGGACATATTATAGTAATAGGAGGAAGCCATACATGACCTATGTTGGACTTCATTGTTGCAACACAAGAAGATCATAATGGGATGAATTCCCTGAGTAGATGAGGAGCATCAGTGGGCAGATTGAGAGTTGTTCACAAGTGGAGCTGTGAACAAATCGATAGGAGTCTCAATGTGTTGTTCCCTTGATGGATGAAGGGAAAACTAGAGAGAAGATTGGATAGTTGAGATTACATGGATAGATGGACTTGGAGCATTGATAGAGGTAGGAGCTGCAAATCAGGAGTTGAAGGACTGGGCAGATACATGATATGACCGAGAGGAGATGTTAGATGCTACATCTAGATGGTAAAAGTATCTTGTCTTGTACTACTGGATGTAGTATGAGGGCCATTATCCCTGGTATGAGAGCCCTAGACTGTTGTATTATATCTTTTTAATATGATAAATTTGGGTCGAAAATTTAAAAAATTGTGTATATTTGTGCAATATATTATTTCCTGCTTTATATTTCTGTTGTGCAAATTATTTTAGTTGTCGAGATTCTTGGTTTGGTAGCGTCAGTGATTTAAGAATCTAACCTAGTCCCAATGTCATGGAAATTCAATAGGACTAACCTCCGTAAGTCTAGTACAAGAACACAAATAGAGAGAATGGTGGATTGGATATGCATCATCGATTGAAATTCTTGAGTTCTATACTATGACCAGGACTAACATCTGTAAGTCAAGTACATTGATGTAGTATAAGAATGGTTCAAGGGACTGATATTTTCTTGTGTCAAGTATTGTGACAATGGATTAGGAAATGGTCCTATGAGAACATATCTTGGTGAACATAGGTGGGGTATGTGCCTTGAGAGGTGGCACTATCCTATTGAATGTGACCCAACCTTGTGCTCTAATCTAGTGGAGAGATAGAGATTACTTGTCAAGGCCTTGGTATTTTGACAATGCTGGTTATGATGATGTTATCATCATTGATGCGTATCAATCCAGATCCTTTCTTATAGAAGTATTTAACTTGATAATATCTTGATAAGTCATTATGAATACCTAAGTAGTTAAGAGGGACTGTTGAAATTGTAACTAGGGTACGTATATGATAATTGTCATTGTACTTTTATCAATATGAATTTTATGTAAAAAAGAAGAAGAACAAATATTATTGTTTGCTAAAATGTTATTCATGATTTGTTTTGGTCAAAATAAAATATAAAAGGGAATATGCATTGTGACCCTTTCAAAGTAAATAAATTCAAAAATTTTGAAGTCTCATTTATTTGACCAAGTTTCCAAGTCAACCCTCTAGAAGAAAAGTCAGACTACCCAAAAGATGTGCCCCTTCGCATTAACAAACAACTATAAATAAATCTAATTCATCTCCATCAAACATAAAATTCAAATAACTAATCTAAGGTATAAATATAAAGTTCCTAAGGAAAAAATAAGAAAGTTTCGGAAGTACATATTGCTGCAAATTTTAGAGGCATATTCTACTCATTAGAGAATTTTTGAGGTCTAAAATGAGCCTACAAAAAAATTACAACCAAAATAAAATTTATAAAAACCAATCAGATTCAAGATGATGATGTCAACCGTGGGGGATGATTCACCTTTTTTGGAGTAAAAAATTAAAAAGATTAAAAATAAAATAAAAATAAAATAAATTTTCAACTCATATTTTCAACCTATCTCCCTACGGTTTTACTCAAATTTCAAGCGGGATAACTCATTGGATGCATAATTTAATTCCTCATATAAGGAGTACTGATGTTGCATACTTTTGATGGACCCTGCAACACTGCAAAAAATGAGAAATACATGAAAAAAAGTGATTGCAAGGTACCCATCCAAGGAGTTCCCATGTTGCAATCATGTTCTCTCATGTAGTAGGGTCCATAAAAAATATACAACATGGGTAATCCTTATATTATGAATTAAATTATGCATCCAATGAGTGCTCCTTATCGAAATTTGAGTAAAAAATCAGGGAGATAAGTTGAAAATATGAGTTGAAAAAGTAGTTTTTTCTTTTTTCCCTCTACAATTTGATGATGTAATCTAATATTATTTTATTATTTCCACTATTATTTTATAATATTCCTTAGGAGGCCCATTTTAGAACTCATAATTTCTCTAATGATGCCATAATGTGAGTTTCAGAGGTACATGATGATGCGAGCTTCATAGGCATTTAGGGATAGGCATATGTGATGTAGGGGCATCCACAATTTCATTGACCGAGAGATCAAAATCATTTACTAAAGGAGTTTCTGCCTTAATGATTGATTTGTTAGGATGTGATTTTTTTAGAATTTCTATGTAAATTGTATAAATTAGGTAAAAAAAAATTTCCAAATTGGTCCTTAGATTCTATATTCATGTGTTTAGATCGAGCTATCATGTACTATTTATATTACTTTTGATTTAATAAAAAATATGAATAGAGTGGTGTACGAGAGCTCTTCATTTTATTATCCAACCAATCCTCTGCAATCTTATCGATATCATATACATATTAACTATGCACATGGCACAATAGTTATTTCCAAGCTTAGTTGTTGCAGGAAAGATCCCCATACAAGACACACACACACACACAAGTTGTTGGGTTGGAGGAGGAGCGAAAGAAAGGTCGAGTAGAGAATGATCAAATAAGAGGTGCTCAGAAGATTGGCATAAAACTAGAGGAGAGCTCAAAGGAGGAAGAAGAATCGGAGGAAACATGGAGAGTCGGAGTGCATAACCCTACATATTTATATAACTCGAAGGAACCAACACTTATTCGACTTCCATTTTCGACGAAGTCTGTCATTTAATGAAACTCCGGACCGTCAGTCGATTGAACCTGTAATGGCAAGAGCCATGAAGCCTAGAAGCCCAGAAACCTATAAGGTTTGCAAATTTCCATTCCTAAAAATTTTCGGCCACCAAGGTTCATCGAATATTGATAAAGATGTAAGAGAAAGGAAATTTTACATTGCCAAAAACTAGCAAGAATGAAAGTAACTTAAATTAGAAGTTGGAAATTACAGTGGGGCCCATAGGTGAATAGGTGGTTGGTAGTGGTTTTCATCAAAAGTGGTCATTAAGTGGAAAGTGGGCCAACATGAGCATAAGAGAGAAGGTGGGCCAACCCATAACTAGGCAGAGGGTTCAATTCTCGGAAGGTCGAAATCCCGTAACTTTTATGAATTGCAATTTTAATAAAGCGCCAGGCTCAGCGGCCACAGGTAATATGAACGTAGAGTTAGGGTGAATATATATATATATATATATATATATATATATATATATATATATATATATATATATATATATATATATATATATATATATATATATATAAGTCCACTCCCGCATAGAGTTGGACCTACCCTTCTGACTCCTCCCACCTTTAATAAATCTACCCACTATAACTGTCTCAAAGGTTGAAGGAAGCATTGATTTGGGGGAACCAACTCAAGGGGTTGATTGTTGGAGAGGTAAATCCCCTCTCTGGACACAGGCGATCCCTACTAGACCAAATCGGGTCTAGCAACAATCGTGTCATGCTAAGGCACAAATTCATAAATACAATAGACCAAATTGCGAGAAAGGCCTACCTTAATTCCAATGTTGTTGTTTGCGGAGAAGATAGCACTCCTGTTCCCTTGCTCCGACAGATCACAATTCTCCTGCTTGGCGCGATCGAACACCTGCACATACAAGAAACGCGATGAACACACAAGCATAAAACCCAATATACGCAATTATTTATTAGTCAGAGAAGATACACCTAATAATCAAAAAGTATGAACAATACAAGTGGAACCATAACCAAATTCGCTAATCAATTATCAATACAAAGAAAGATACAACTTGTGCTCTGACGCTGGATCTTCCTTCGGCAGGTCGACAACGGAATATGTCTCGATAAAGCTCGTCGGGAATGGGACAAGCCTTTCTCTTCGATTGTTTTGACAATAATCTCCTTGCTACTGATTTGGCTCTATGAGGACAATCAAGGCTCTTTCAGCATTCTCCAGACTATTGAGGGCTCTTGAAGGCTAGCTTGCAAAAGGAAAATGGCAAGCTTATATAGCTGGCGGAAGGGGAGTTGGGATCCCTATAATCATGGGATTGTCCCTATCCTCAAGGAAGCTTCCATGAGAGGTGGAAAACCACTTCCTCCACATAGAGATCCAGAGCGAAACCTCCCAACTCAATTTAGAGACCAGTTCAGGAATTGGTTGGAGTCAATCTTCCGCCATTTAGTTTTAAAAAACATTCCTTAATAAGCCTAGTGCAGGTATAACACTGTGACAGTGTGCCAGATAGCGCGCCCTCTTTGGAGGATTTCCCCCATTGGTGTGAGGGATGAACTGGCTAGTCGCGCCAAGGAAAAAAGGGCTATTTTTAGGGTTTTTCACAAGGAATTGTCTTCAGGGGAATGAATGTCCTTATCCAGGGGGATGCCATGAAAGTGGTTTCAGGTCATTTCACTACTCACAGGTCACGAAATAAGCCCTCCAATGTGCGGGATGGGGGATTGCAGGGAAAGTGACATATTGCTATGTAACAGATGCCCCCTAAAGCATGAGGCCTGAGAGAGAGAGGGGTGAAATGCTTTGTGAGAACGTGTCCAATTGAAAACACTGCCGTCGAAAAACCTGCGTAGAAAAGTACAACTGATATCTCAAATACATGATATATGTGGTATGGGTGCAGCCATCCATAACAGAGTATACAATAATCAAGATCCAAGGCATGGACGCAACCATCCAGTGAGGATCGTTAAATAGACTTAGGTATGGTTGCAGCCATCCAATGAATGAGTCATGTAACCAATCATAATAATCCACAAAATCGCAGCCTGTATTCTAACAGACAAAACCCAGGATCTTGACCTCCATCTCGACCTGAAAAAAGTACAAGTTCAAGCATGCGAATAAGTGAGTTGAAGTTGAACATGCAACAACATCGTCTGATTACCAGCAAATGATGAAAGTTGTTAACAAACGCGAGAGGTACCACCAATAGTGAAAATGGCCCTCAAGGTACTATAGGTAAAATCTACGGAATGTGAACAGTGAGTTGACGTCAAACACCCGTAGAATCACTCAATCGAAGGCCAATGATGAAAACCTCACGTCGAATGCAAAGAACCTGCCATTGAGGCATGTAGGCTCCAAGATACCAGAAGGGAGTCTCTAGATCAGCTTCCTGGATAATGAGCTGAATTCGACAGGAAGTGACCTTGATCGAAGGTGGGCCATAGTGTTTCCCACATCATCGACACGAAACAGAGGAACATAATGTTTTGTGAATCAGGATCAGATGAGAATCAGAGGAGGGTTGAAACTTTGTAGAGGAAACTAGAGATTCTGGGTTCATTCCCCAGTGGAGTCGCCAATTTGTTGGAGAGGTAAATCCCCTCTGCCGACAGAGGCGATCCCTACTAGCCCAGATCGGGTCTAGTAACAATCGTTTCATGCTAAGGCACAAGTTCCTAATTAAAATAGACCAAATTGCGAGAAATGCCTACCTTAAGTCCAATTTTGTTGTTTGCGGAGAAGATAGCGCTCCCATTCCCTTGCTCCGAAAGATCACAATTCTTCTGCTTGGCGCGATCGAACACCTGCACATACAAGAAACATGATGAACACACAAGCGTAAAACCAAATATATGCAATTATGTATCAGTCAGAGAAGATACAACTCATAATCACAAAGTATGAACAATACGAGTGGAACCATAACCAAAGTCGCTTATCATTAATCAATACAAAGAAATATACAACCTGCGCTCTAATGTTGGATCTTCCTTCGGCAGGTCGACAGTAGATACGTCTCGATAAATCTCGTCGGGAATGGGACAAGCCTCTCTCTTCGGTTGTCTTGAAAATAATCTCCTTGCTACTAATTTGGCTCTATGAGGACTCTCAAGGCTCTTTCAGCATTCTCCAAGCTATTGAGGGCTCTTGAAGGCTATTGAGGCCCATTTCTGGTGAGTACCCCAATTATTTTTGAAAACAAGCTTGAAGGGGATAACATATGCTTGTAATATAAGTCCTTCCTTCAGACGAATCCATCCTAGTACATTTAACGAGCCCTAGGAAGGAGAAACTCGAATATCATCATTATGACTGGATCCGATGTCATTAGGGTTTAACGAGTCTGACAAAGGAAGAACTCGGTGTCTTTTCATGTTTAGAGAGTTTGAAAAGATAGCGGAAAAGTAAACTCCAGCAGTCCCTTTTCGTAAATAGTTCCTTAGATCCGAAAAGGTAGAAAACTATGTCTGAGAAAACCTCCTAGTCGTGATAGGCTAGGGTATTCCTTTTTTGTAAATAATCTATCCCAGCTTGAGAAAGGGGTAAACGTATACTGGGTAGATGTCGTTTCGTAACCACTTTAACGAGATCAAAACAACAAGCGACTCGACAATATTTTCATGTTTAGAGAGTCAGAGAAGAGCTGAAAGATGACTCCAAAATGACTTTTTCGTGTTTTTACCTAGTCCGAAAAAGTATAAAATACAATTCATATCACCATCAAAGCTGTGAAAAAACTTGTTGTTGCACATAAAAGTGAGTGTAAAATCCATTTTACGGCAAAATATATTAAAATATTGACAAAAATGACTTTCAAAACCTAACTTTGACTTCAAAGGTTATAAATATGCCAAAAATGGTAAAAACATATTTACTTTTTATTTTTACCTCATTTGGAGAGCAACAATGGTCTTTTGGTGTGCGAACTTATGGCGGTGATAGCGACCAATCCAGTACATCATTCGGGTTCTCATCCATTCTAGGTAAGAGGCACTCCCTTAAGCTCTATTTTGATCCATTTTTTGTATATTTCCATTGTGTATTCGATCTCCGGGGGAGCCCTTTGAAAATTTAGGGCTCGGCCAATTGGCGCGGGTATCGAGCACGGACCTACGCCAATTGGCTCTTTCTTTCAAAGCGGTCGCGCCAATGGTGCAACATGATTTTTCACTTTAATTTTCCAAAATGTGAGCCACTCAATTGATTTTTTAAGTGTAAAAGAGATCTAATAAGGCATTTTTGACCATGTTGGTGCAGATATCCAAGCACAATGGTGATTGAATGGAAGGAGAGGGAACATGGAGAAGAGGACGAAATGGCCATGAAAAATGAAGCTTGCATGAATGCACTTCGGGACTGTGGTCTCAAGAAATTTTTCCTCACGCCATGTTTACGAGCTCAACCTGAGCTATTACATTACTTGGTTAGCATATGGGATGAGAACGAGGAAGTGTTTAAACTCCGAGACCAAGTGCTAGAACTTGAAGTTTCCGATGTCTATTTCATAACTGGACTGTCGCGTAGAGGCCCAGTGCCAATCATGACAGGCAGTAGACCCTCTGGAGAGAAAATGTAATAGGTAATGGTGAGAGTGTGCCTAGGGGCACAAACAGGATCAGGGAGTGGGAAAGTAGACATCCACACTGTCCGCGATCTAGCACTCCGAGTAGTGCTTCATACCATTACGCGGGTTGTGGGATCACAGGCACCGCACTAGGCAACCAAAGCGCAGCTCCTACTAGCCTCCGAGTGCATGAACCCTACATTGTTCGATTGGGCCACCACAGTGACAACCAACATCAAAGGCAGCTAAAAAAATTCAAGAAAACCAAACTGAAACAGTTTGGATATGGTTCCATTCTAGTGTTGTTCATCTTGGAACGACTACCTATTTTTCAGGGCCAAGGGGCAATAGTTGCCGAGCCGACACTGAGGGAACCGAGGATGGCTCGATGGGTAGCACTCATGCCCAGATCAGGAGGGGCCAGCAGATGTCCTGGAGGCTCGAGTTCTTTGCATGGTTACGGCGTCAACTGATCATAGTTGAGGATTGGCCCTATGCTGGGACCGATTTCACTAGAGACCCAAATCTTCCACTCTGGGAGGGGGAGGATTAGGACGAGGAGCTAGGTATGACTCTTTTTTATTTTTTATGTATTTATGATTTTTATGATACATGCCTATTATAAAAGCAGTTCTATGTGTATGAAGATGTTGGCCTAGAGAGACCTGCCGGCATGTCGCCTATTGCACGAAGAACTCCTCTCGCATACGACCCTCAAGCAGAGGGTGCCGAAGGAGGAGAGCTGATCCAAAACCTTGAGGGAATTGCTCGGGGGATTCCAGACTATGCCCAGGTAACATATGTCCAGATGGCATATCAAAGACACACCGTGGGGGTACCTAGTCGCCTCCACCGACTACTGAGATGCTTGGTGCACGCGGTGACATGTTACCACGAGCACCATGCTGATTAGACATCCAGGGTTTTTTTTTCATGCATATATTTTTGAGAGACATGTCGTCTTCGACTGTATTAGAACGAACATGTATATTTTTTGATTTGATGTGATGCACTCTCTGCAAGAATTTCGACACACACACACACACACACATATATATATATACCTATTTTTGGACGGATATTTTTACATGCGATGATGTTTTTACGAGTTGCACAAATGTCTATCTAGAACCATATTAGCTACTGCATCTGTTAATTTATTCATATGTCTGGGTATGTGTTGATATGTGATATAATCAAAATTTCTTTCCAGTAAATGAATACGTAGATACAGAAATAAAATGGATGGGTTTCTAACTGAATAATGACCATTAAGCTGTAATACTACAAGTTGTGAGTCCAGATATACAAGTAATTCACGGATACCGAGGTCCACAGCCTCGGTTAATAATTCCAACACGGCACTATATTCTGCGATATTATTTGTGGCAGGCCCCAAACACACACCTTGCAGATTGACCAACTCACCAGTAGGATCGTAGATTACCCAGGCTGCCGACGACAGATTTCTGGTATTGTGGGAGGCACCATCCTCGAAACCAACAAACGGAGTAATGGACATTTACACAATCAGGAAGACCCGATTAGCAGAAATATGCTTACATCGCACACCACACCACACATGCACACAAATGAATATACACACCTATGTACACACACAGCACCAAAAATAACTCAAGCGTAGTATTTTTAAGGTACAGCCCATTCCTAGGTTGCGTCAACAGAACTCCTTCGTAATCAATAAGCTCATAAGCCCCATTTTTCAATACTCGTTTAACTATATAGGGCCCATGCCACATGGGTTGGAACTTTCCTTCTCCAATTTTGTTGTTCGCTTGGTCGTATAGGAGGATGAGGTCCCCTTCGACAAAGGAACGTGGAGAAATTGATTGATCAAAGTGAGCTTTGACCCGATTTTTTTGTGCTTCGATGACTAAGGCAGCCAAGCGGCGGGTTTCATCCTGCCGTTCCAAATACAAGAGACGTTCTTCTTCAGGAGAAGTGTTGGGAAAAATTTCCACAACCAACTTTAGGGAAGGAATTTCGCATTCAACTGGAAGAGTTGCTTCTAGACCATACACCAATTGAAACAGTGTGAATCCAGTCGCACTATTTGCAGACATTCGATAAGCCCATAGAGCTGAGAAAAATTGGAGATGCCAATTGGACTTATGAATACCAATTGTCCGTTGAAGCATTGTGACCAAAACTTTGTTCACAGCCTCAACTTGGCCATTTTCCTGGGGGTAATATGGCATTGAGCTATCATGTGGCAAGCCCAATCTTGATGTCATCTCAGCCATCATGTAATCTCGAAAATGAGTGCCATGATCGGTAACAATGGCCGGAGGGACCCCGAAACATGCAATAATGTGGTTGAAAATAAACTGGGCAGTTGTCTTACCGTCGGCGGCTAGTGTAGGCATCACTTCGGCCCACTTAGTAACGTAGTCTACAACGATGATTATATATGCATGCCCCCCAATCGAATGAGGGTTACACGTCACGAAATCTATGCCCCATTTCGCAAAAGGCCTATGGTAATGATAGGGTGCAGAGGGAGGGGTGGCACATGCATCTTGCGCTGAAAAACCTGGCACGAATGACATTTTTGGACTGCAACAATAGAGTCTTTGAATATTGACGGCCAGAAGTAGCCCACATGCAGAATCTTCTGGGCGGTGGCATATCTGGACATGTGACTGCCACATGCGCTACTGTGACATTCATTCAAGAATATTTCAGCCTCTTCCAGGGTCAAGCGTCGGCGGAGCACTGAATCTACTCCAACCCGGTATAAGGTATCTCCTACAATGCGGTAGGGTTGAGACTGATGCCGAATCCGACGTCGGACATCTTTGGTCAAGCCAAACTGGAACGTTGACGTCTGAAGATACACAATGATGTCGCCGTACCATGAATCGTGAGTGTTGATAAGGAAGAGTGTTTTGTCTGGGATATGATCCTCGGAGTGAGATGGGGTGGAGTCTGTCGGGAGGGAGCAAATGAGATCCGCAAAAACCAGTGATTTGGTCGACTTAGCAGTGGTAAACTCTAAATCAAGCTCCTAAAGGATGACGATCCATTTGGAGTACTTCCCCCCCAGAAATTGTCGAGATAGAATGTATGTCATGGGGTTGCAATCCGAAACCACTGTCACTGTACTCAACAGGATGTAGTGGCGGAACTGCTGCACAGCTTGCACTGCGGATAATGCCAGTTTCTCAACGTGAGCATAACGTGTTTCTGTGTCGAGAATATTTTGTGATAGATAATAAACGACGTGTTCATTTCCATCATCATCATCCTGCACCAGAACCATAGCTATGGTGCTAAACGCAGCGGCCATGTATAGAGTGAAATCACGGTGATAGTTGGGAGGACGAATCAACGGAGCATTAACAAGTAACATCTTGAGCTTCTCGAAGGATCGCTTTGCAATCTCATCCCAATGAAAGGGAATGTCCTGCTTTAAAAGATGCATGAATCCTTTGGCCACTTCCACGTAGTTCGAGATGAAGCGTCATAGTAAGTTAGCTTTTCCCTATAGACTCTGCAGTTGGTGTAACGAAGAGGGTGATGGGAGATTGACAATAGCCTCAACATTTAGGGGGTCAAGGCGAATTCCGTCCTTGGAGACTATGAACCCCAAAAGATGGCCAGAATCCATGCAAAAGACGCATTTATGAGGGTTCAGCCAGATATTATAACGTATACAGTGAAGGGAAATATGGTGGAGGTGTTCGGGATGGTCCTCTTGTCCAACTGAATGAGCTGGCAGGCCGTCCAGATAAGGCTGAATGATATGGCGTATGTCATGGAATGCGTAAGACATAGCACGTTGGAAAGTAGCTCTAGCGTTCTTTAAGACAAACGGGAGCATTTTATAAGCAAAGGTACCCCACGTACAGATGAATGTAGTCTTGTGTTGATCGGCGGGTAAAATATTTATCTGATTGTACCCGAAAAAGTCATCCATCAAGGAATAAATCTCACTCCCAGCACATTCTTCAATGATTTGATCTATGAAGAGAGTGGGGTAATTGTCCTTAGGACATGCCTGATTAATATCACGGTAATCAACGCAGACTCTTATAGTAACCTACTTCTTATCTACAAGGACAATGTTTGAGACCCATTCCGTGAGGGGAATTGGGTAAATGAAGCCCGCGTTCAGAAGTTTTTCAACGTCTGCTTTAATGGTAGCTACTTTGCGAGGATGCACTGGGCATAGACGTTGGCGCATGGGTTTCGCATCGAGATAGGTAGGAATATCGTGCACTACTATGCTGGGATAAATCCCAGGAATTTCCTCATAGGACCAAGAGAACACATCTCTGAATTCACGGAAAATATCGGTATAAACTTGTATCTCGTCAGGAGAACAAGTCACTCCCACATGTATGTTTTCGACTATCCCCGATTTGACGAAGATGCTGATCGAAATGGTTTGGGTAATGTTGCTCAGGTTTCCCTCCGAAAGGACCTCATGAGTCAATATGGGTGTCTAGAGAGGTGGAGTAGGAACCTGAGATGCAAAATGATCTAGACAATCAGACATTGCCCCCAGGCTAGGCATGAAGGAGGAACGATGATGTCCATCGCTCCAAGGCAGCTCCTCAAGATACATTGTTTCGAAAATGTCTTCATCAAAAGGGAAGATCTCTTTTAGAGGATCAGATGAGTTAGCCTCGCCGAGCCAGGGGGATTGAGAAAAATATCTAAAGCCATTCTCGAAGGATCATGTTGAGGAGGAGGAGGATCGGATGCGGCTGCAATTTCATAGTAATTAATCTCTACTGGAGTTAAGGGCATCGATTCTCCAAAATTAGTCACCTGTTCAAGCAAAGAAATGATCCATGGGTCATCAGACCTAGAGATCATATTAACTTGAACGGTGTGCGGTGGTGGCAAGGGGAAAATACCCATGAGGACGGGGTCCTTAAAGAGATCGAGTCCTACACTGTCAGGGGGATTGGGGATCTGATCCATGTAAGGAATGTTGTTCTCAGAGGATGAGGTGAAGAAAGACAACTGATCCACAGTAACGATTTTTCCCTCATGAGGGAATTTGAGAAGCCGGAAGAGGGTGGACGACACGCATAGCATGGCGTGAGTCCAACTGCGGTTAAGAAGAATATTGTATTTAAGCTTGGCGTCAACCAATTCTACTTCTACGTTGAATGTCTTCCCTTGTAACGTAATCTGCAAACTCTCGAGAACACCCAGGGGTTTTGATTCCAGACCATCGAATGCCTCTAAGGCATTGGGAGATGATGAAAGAGCCAGACAGCCAATGGCCTTCCAGTAGGCGGATGACATGACACAGGTGGAAGCAGCTTCATCCACAACGGCCCTATGGATGTTGAGGCCATTTATCCCGACTTGTATAACAAGAGAAATTTGATGTGGAAGTCGGGGGGTAAAATTTTCTAGGTCGAAGGTGAGAAGATTAGAATCAGCGGGATCGATTCCACCGATCGCAGACAACAGAGCTTTCCGTTGCGACGGGAAACTTTGAAGGACTTCCAAGGAAGACATGGCAGAAGGCGCCTGTGCCAAATCCTCAACAATATTGTAGTGCTGAGCGGCACGGGAATTTGGGTTGTAGGAAGATCTTCGCAGAACACCTTTAGAAGGTGGCTTCACAACAGGTTCAACGCCGGGCTTCTCAATTTCCAAAGGACCAGAGATAGGTGGGGGAGGTGGGCCATCCACAACTTCCTTTCCAATTTTCTAGCATAATCTGGCATAATCCTTCGAATGCATAGCAATTGAGACAGGTGCAGCACCATTCATCATAAATACATAGGACCCAAATAGTGCAGATGGTGAAGGCTATTCAACCATTTGGGTCTGTTGAGATGGGAACAGTTCTTTGAGAACTTCCAGAGTCCCTTTGGAGCCTTTGAGAAGTTGACTAACATCAGATCATCGAGGAAAATCTTTGGTATAATGGTCTCCTTAAAAAATAAGGCAGGGGTACTTCGGTTTACATTGGGAGCCGTCATTAGTACGAGGTTTAGAAGACTCTGGTTTTGGGGCGTCGGGTTTGGATTTTACTTTGCCCTTCTTCTTTCCTTTGGAGGAATTTTCCGTAGTATTAGCCTAAATGGCATTGACCACCGCAGATTTTCCAAAATCTGGAGGGGCAGGAAGAGCAGAATTATTGGAAGAATTGGACTTCTGCTTCCCATTTGAGGATTTCCGAGAATTTTGAGAAACGGAACCAATAACACCATCCACCGCTGGGGTAGGTGGTGCTTTAGAGGTTTCCGGCCACGGAGCATCAGTCAAAATGTCATAAAGAGTGCTAGACTGAGAGTACACCAGATCCAGGTACTGGGCACGCGTGATGGCTTGTTCTTCAGTCACACATGCCCCCATAGCAATATCTTGAGCAATTTTGTTAATGAAGGAAGTGGTGAACCAATGAGTTAGTCGCTAATCAGGTATATCAAACTTGATCAATCTACGCCGACGTTGCCACTCATGAATGTGATTGGATATGTGGGTGGCTTTATCCTGCTTCAAAGAAGTCAGGAGATGCGTTCCAGCTTCGTAGCGAACCGGTAACTGGAAGTGAGTCAGAAAAGCCATAGCTAACGTATTAAAGTCTTGAAAGATCCCATGGGGTAATTCTATATACCACTTAGCGGTAGCACCAGTAAGAGTGAGCTAGAAGAGACGTAGGCGAATTGAAACATCCACCCAAGAGTTAGACGAACAACACAGGTTGTAGGTCATTACATGAGCTTGGGGGTCCTCTCCAGCTTTACCTTCAAACTTAGGACGGTCGTCGGGTACCTTGGTCAGAACTGGAGGCCAATAGGATTGTGAAGAATCAGATCATTGGTTAATTTGGAAACGTCTGGTAACTCCAAGGTAGCCAAGAACGACAATTTCAGATTGAAAGGCATGCCAGGCCCTTGATAAAGGACTTGTACCTGTACTCCACCCTGGTTGAGCATAACCTTTCCCCCATGGGTTCTGTCCCGAAGGATTCTGACTATAGGGGGTGTAGGCCATATAACTAGGTTGATATGGTTGTTGGTAACTAGTGTACGGGGGTTGATAATCGGGGTATGGACCCTGATTATATGTCAGCCCCATTTGAGCAGTATGTGGATCTGGCTGCTGAGTATAGGAATAGCCTGGTTGTTGAGGATAATAATGGGAACCTTGGGGCGGGTTGTAAACCAATCGCGATTGACCTTGAGGATAGTAACCACCTTGGGGTTGAGCGGGCTACTGATAAGTAGGACCTTGCTGAGCCTGATAAGTAGGGTGCACCGGTTGATTCAGTTGTGGCATCGAATAAATCGACTGTTGAGCAGGGTTGGCAGGATGTGCAGGTTGGCCTGGTTGGACAGGTTGACTTGGTTGAATGGGCTGCCCTGGTTGAACAGGTTGACCCGGGTGAACAGGTTGCATAGGTTGTATAGGTTGACCTGGTTGATGAGGGACACCAGGTTGTACTGGATGATTCGGTTGGCCTGGTGGTGGGATGGGGCCAGGTTGTGCCTGATAACCGGTTTGACCTATAACAAGATAGTAAGATGATCCTGGCTGTGAAAAATTCAGACCAATAGGATACTGAGGTTGCAGAGGTTACACCATAGGTTGAGAAGGTTGGACTTGCCCCCCAAGACCATACAACGGCCCAGGTTGGTACCCCGGTTGACCTATGGGTCCTTGAGGTTGCCCTGGTTGGACCACAGGGTGAGGCTGGATAGGTTGACCTGAAGGGTTGTAGGATTGTCCTTGCGGACCATATAGCAACCCCTGTGGGCCCGAAGGTTGAACTTGTAAGGGCTGACCTTGTGGGTCATAAAGATAACCAGGTTGTCTCGAAGGTTGGCCCAGGAAGGGTTGCCCTTGCGGGTTGTAGGGTTGCCCAGTCTGGTTAGACGGAAAACCTTGACCATGGAGATAAGCCTCTGGAGCGGGAAAACGTAAAGGGTTACCTTGCTCATCATATTGATATGGAAAAATGTAAACAAGGGTACCATCCTGTGCATAATGCGAAAAATACGGACAGTTGGGATCTTGGGAGGATTGACCGACCTCGGGGTTTGATTGTTGTAGGGACAATCGATACTCCTCAGAAGATATTCTCTCTGAAATAGCAGATTCTATATAGATGTCTTCGGGAAGGGACACAGTCCTTGTGGACTGAGTGGTAACAGCGGGTGTAGATGCGGTCACACAGACAGTGGGCCTGACAGGTATTGAGGTGACCTGAGGGGATGATGTGATGGGTGTCCTTGGAGACATACCCAATGAAGGAATAACCAGCCTCATAGAAGGAGTTGATATCCCCATAGAAGCAATGATGGTCATAATCTGACTTAAAGATCTATATCCCACTGGAAGTGAGGGATCAGGCAAAGACATGACAGACAAATCGGGGTTGTCTTCGGGAAACAACTGGTAATATTCACTAGACGTGGGGATTTCCTCACTAGGAGAATGGCTGGATGAGCCCATATCTGAACCTACCACTAGATCTTGTAGCAAATGGCGAGGACTAGGAGGAATAACAGCAGCTAGAAAAGGTGAACCCGATGTAAGAGGAGGGAAATATCCCCTTGCTCCGAATCCAGACCAAGCGTCAGATAAGGGCCATTTGAAAGAAACTGGTCCCCCAAAGGGAATCTCAAATAGAACCGGTCCCCCTTCGGGAAACTCGAAAATGATAGGCTGCAGAGGTTTAGCAGAGGACTGAGAGACCTCTGATGAATTGTCTGTATACGGACTACCAATAGACGAAACTGAGGGTTCCGCCACTGTGACAATAACGACAAGAGGAAAAGATCAAACAAATACAATGGCTAAAAATCCAAGGCACACAATCAAATGGCCGACAAGAAAAATCTGAAAGGGCGTGTGATCGTAGGTGATTTATTTTACCATATTAAAATTTAGAAACTTCACTGTTTCATGTTTTAAGAGTCGAGAAACGGATGAAAGGTGACTATATCTCTTTCAGTTTTGAAGCAAGCGTGAAAGGACAAGCACTTGGTGATATTTTCAAATTTAAGGAGTCAGAGAAGATCAAAATGACTGCTCCAGAATTCTAGGCAAAGGGTGTACCAAATATTGGTGAACTGCAATATACACCTTGGTTTCAAAATGAAAAAGAAATAAACCAAGGACTTAACGTACGTGCAGGCAATCTCCCTGAATGTTGTGTCCGATGTATCACGGGTATAGGGCGGTAGACTCGGCTTCCTATGGATAAAGGATGGAAACCTAGTGGGGTCTCCCTTTATATACGCGACGGTAAGGGGAGCACAAGTCCATACTAGCGCTGTCTAAATCCAAGAGGCGAACGACAACTACTAGGTTTAACGACATCAGAACACGTCTCTAACCTAGACCTCTAAATGTTTCGTTAATGTTTCGATGTTTCCTTAATGTAAATTGAATAAATTTTAATGTTAATATTCAATTATGTTTCAATTTACAGGCCCTAGCGAGTATTATGTCTCAAAATCTCCTAAATGCACACTTCATGCCACAGTATATCATTTCATTCAATGAAAGCTAATTATGAGAGAGTTAAAAGCTTTTCATACAATAAAAAAATGACCAAAAAACAATCACTAATGTCTCTAATGCAAGCTAATGAAAACTAAAAAGCTTTTCTTTCAGAGTTATAAATCACTAATAACACAGAAAAGATTCAATTTGCATTAACTAATCAAGAGCAAAAGAGATTTTTTTATATATATTTTCAGTGTTTGAGAGCAAAGTGCACTAAAAAAATGAAAAATAATGAAATTAACAATTTGAGAAGTGATAGAAAAGGAGTAAAATCAAGAAAATTTCACTCAATTCAAACACACAATCAGACCTCAAATTAACAAAACAATCCCTCAAAACCAAGAGAATCCCAAAGACTCAAATGAACCATGTAATCTAGGCCCAAAACAAGACAAGGCGAAATTTGAATGAGGAAGAAAACAATCACTCAAACAACACAACAAAATGATAGACAACCACCAAACGAATGCAGAGAAGTAATCACAAAGCTGACTAAATAGATAGAAACCAAAAACTCCCACGGGAGGATCGACACACTATAGCACCTAGATGCCCTAGGGCTAGAATGTAAAAATGATAGAAGAAGGCAAACACCAAAGGATGAAGGCCACAATCAGTCAAACACAGCTCCAGAACACTCAGGCAGTCATAAAAATGAAACCAAATTCACAGATCAAGCTCAAAAAGCTCAAGACAGAGCAAACCCTAGCACCTCAGAGAATTGGCGTGACTGTTAGGCTGCAACTAGCACCATAACAACATTGGCACGGGTAATAAACTGGAAACATGTGCCAATTGGTGCGACTGTCAGGCTAATAAGCGCGCCAGTCGAGTTTAATAAGTAAAAATAAAAAAGAGCAATCCAAGAAATAGAATAGTGATGGTGGAGCTAAACAAAAGTTTAACACATGAAAAGAGCCAGCCAAAAGAGCTGACCAAGCAAGAAAAGTCAATAATCGACCGAAAAGACAAGAAAATACTCCAAATCAACGTCTTCCCCAGTGGACTCGCCAATTTTTTGGTGAGGTAAATCCCCTCTGCAGACAGAGGCGATCCCTACTAGCCCAGATCGGGTCTAGCAACAATTATGTCATGCTAAGGCGCAAGTTCCTAATTACAATAGACCAAATTGTGAGAAAGGCCTACCTTAAGTCCAACACTATTGTTCGCGGAGAAGATAGCGCTCCCATTCCCTTGCTCCGGAAGATCAAAATTCTCCTACTTGGCGCGATCGAACATGATGAACACACAAGTGTAAAACCTAATATATGCAATTATGTATCAGTCAGAGAAGATACAACTCATAATCACAAAGTATGAACAATACGAGTGGAACCATAACCAAAGTCGCTTATCATTAATCAATACAAATAAAGATACAACCTATGCTCTGACGCTGGATCTTCCTTCGGTGGGTAGACAGCGGAATACGTCTTGATAAAGCTCGTCGGGAATGGGACAAGCCTCTCTCTTCAGTTGTCTTGACAATAATATCCTTGCTACTAATTTGGCTCTATGAGGACTATCAAGGCTCTTTCAGCATTCTCCAGGCTATTGAGGGCTCTTGAAGGCTAGCTTGCAAAAGGAAAATGGCAAGCTTATATAGATGGTGGAAGGGGAGTTGGGATCCCTATAATCATGGGATTGGCCCTATCCTCAAGGAAGCTTCCATGAGAGGTGGAAAACCACTTCCTCTACATAGAGATCCGGAGCCAAACCTCCCAACTCAATTTAGAGACCAGTTCAGGAATTGGTTGGAGTCAATCTTCTGCCATTTATTTTTTAAAAACAGTCCTTAATAAGCTTGGTGTGGGTATAACACTGTGACAGTGTGCCAGCTGGCGTGCCCTCTTTGGAGGATTTCCCCCATTGACACGAGGGATGAACTGGCTAGTCGCGCCAAAGAAAAAAAGGGCTATTTTTAGGGTTTTTCACAAGGAATTGTCTTTAGGGGAATGAATGTCCTTGTCCAGGGGGATGCCATGAAAGTGGTTTCAGGTCATGTCACTGCTTATAGGTCACGGAATAAGCCCTCCAATGTGTGGGACGGAGAATTGCAGGGACAGTGACAAATTGTTGTGTAACACTGATTAAGAGAAAATATGAGTTATATTTGTATCAAGTGGTATCAAAGCAGAACTTGCATCCACTTCAGGAATAGAGGGAATCATGCCACCCGATGTTGATCAAGGCGATGGACAAGGCGCAAGAGGAGAAAGATAAAGGTTGGTTTCTAATAGATAAGTACTGCGGGAACCACAATGATTGGTGGCAGGAATGGAAGAAATGGAATCTAACTTGCAGAGAGAACCAAAATCTTAATATCTGAAGTTTTACGAAGTTTGAATCAAAATCACAAGACACAAACATACTCTACTACTCTGTGAACATAAATTCACAATTTAGAACAAAAATTTCAGGCATGCAATAAGAAATTACCCACATGCAACAAATATTTTCCTTTGGGGAAATAAATATGCTAAAAACCCCAATGATTTCTTTCATTAATCAAATGAATAGAGATGTGTTACAATTGCTTTTCTCAACTAAGCACAAATTGCAAGTGCATAACCTATCTCTATGATCATTGAAAGGCTATGACCCAAACTTAGTTTTTTCATTTGCTTGAGCTCCTTTTTCCTTGTGATGTTCCTTGAGAAATTAGGCCCCCATTATTTAGGAATTCCACCAAAATGGATTATGCAATTCCTTAGGCTGATCATATGACTGCATGCAACACCTATACACTCAAGAATAATATACAACTGATGTTATACTACCTTGAAACCTACACCAAGCCTCGAGAACTTGATTTATATCCATGCACTAGATATTATGGGATGATTGATC